>CAKNEU010000029.1:188791-229087 GCA_930272665.1 Mariannaea elegans
CCGCAAACGGCCCGGCCCCATGGCCACCCCCCCCCCCCCCCCCCCCGAAAATCACAGGGATCCAGAAAGGTCTCTCCGCAGTACCGACTTAGGTACTTTTTCACCTTGACGTTAGGCTGGGCTGACCGAAACCATCTGCTCACCTCGGTATGAGATGTTTGATGTTCCGCGCTCCTCGTACCCGTCGAACATGGGTTTCTGTGGAAGCCCAGACGGAAAAAAGAAGCCGCTTGTCCTTCTTCCATTCGTTTAAATCCTTTTTCCGAAATCATCTTATTGTATCCCTCGGTCAGTGACTCGCATTAACGGGCCTTTTTTTTTTTTTTTTCCCTCTCTGAGCCCTTGAAGGGATTCGTTACGGTATTACCCGCATCCAATTACAATCGTATATCCACGCGAAGAATCGTCAACATCAACAATCAACAAATCAAATCGCAACTGTATGGCATACCGTAGTATATTGATAGCATAGCTTACGTGTAGTTTCAAACATGGACACGACGCACCATTCATTTCTTCGCAAAAGAAATTTAATTTTGTCGGTGAGGAAAATATCAGATAGGGGGGATATTATGTTGCGACACATCAGCGACTATCAAACGCAAAAGGCAAGGTTAGCAAAATAGGGACCAATGGATAAACGTGAGGAGACAACTAAAGAAGAAAAAGAAAGAGAGAATAACTTAAGGGTCCAAAACCGATTGGAAGGACGGAAGCCAAGTCCCAAGTTCCCCGAACCCGGTTTCTCCGTGAGGTGCCTTTTGCCCCGAATTGCCTGACCTTTTGGCCGCGCCAGAGCGGTGGCGTGTCCGGTCAGACGGCCGACTCGCCGCTCAGAGCCCTTCTATTCAACTCACTCGCTTTCCTTATGGCTTTACTTCTCAGATCCAGCTCGCCGCGGCATTGCGCTCGGTTTGGGCGGTTCCTCCTCCCGGTTAGTCGCCATAGGGAACGTGCCAGCGTTGTTTTGTTACGTCGTTGTCGGTGATCCGCCGAAGAAAGGCCCCATCCACTTCTCTCCTCTAATTATATCCACATCCATCCACGTCGACGTCAAACGTTACGCATATTTCACTCTCCCTGATCTTCGATACCTTCCATAACTGCTACCAGATGTCCATGGACCGTGAAATCCCGTTAATGCCGTCCCACTTGGGCCCGCGGCGCGTATTCCGTTCGCCGTTAATTGACCCGCTGGGCGAAAGCCTGGCCTAGCGTCTTTATTCTTTCTTCCCCAAGTTGTGCAGTTAGACTAATACCATACGTACATACGGATACTACGCAGTCCCATTGCCATGCATTTTCGATTTTGATCCCCGTCACCGCTCACCGAGACCATTCCTTCCCTCATCATCCTTGTCCGCTGCTCTGATGCAAACACCACCGCCCCTTTTGTGCGCCAACAGTCCGGGCTCTGGGCCCCTCCAAGCTTTTTTCCTTTCTAAGAGGTCCATGCAGCTGCCCATGTTGGTACTTTATGGCTTAAGGCTTCACCTTAAACTTGCATACTAGTTAGGTACCGGCATTCACCTTTCAATTGGGAGGAAGAAAGGATATCCCCAACGAAACGAGGCATTGCACTTGAGATCTACACTCCCTGGTGTCTTCAGGAAAATGAGCAAAGGGGGCGCGTGCGGCGGTGCGGAAAAGAAAATAACTCGGCAGAAGCATGTACTGTAACATGTAATCTGTCATCAGCAGAGGCGAATATCCGCCGTCTTGTCTTGTCTTGCCGTACTTTTGGGCTGTGCTATGCTGTCACATCCCATTCCATTCTTTTTTTTTTTTTTTTGCTCCTTTGCCTTGCTGCCTGCCCCCGTAAACACAAAGAGACACGGCGTTTCCGAGTCTGGTTCGTTTCCCTTTGATTCGATCTGCGTTGACCTGCCCTCTTTTGGCCCCCATGTTCCTTGAAGGCCCGTTCTGTGTTCCCAGCCTTGTCTTAAACTCTTGCCGCGAAGCCCGCGACAAGACAAGGACACAGATGCTGAGTGAGACAAATCACGAATGAGTGAGTGAGTGTGAGTGATGGGGGAGGTGACTCCATTCGGACCTACATGTCCGCGAACCAATCCCCGCCCCCAGGATTATCAATGATGTTGGTGTCGGCTGTTTTCCCATTTTGCCTTGAACCTTCTCCTTACATGACCTTGAACCTGACCAACTTCTGTGGGGAGCAAGGGTCTGATTCCGATTCCTGCCTGTCGTGTTTCATCAGGTCGAAGTATTCTAGAAGCTATGGATCGTCCACACCACTTGAAATCACCCGTTGCCAATCTTCCGATTCTCCCTTGGAACGGCACAGACGGTCGAATGCACGGTAGTACGAAATACTTCGTATCTTATTGACCCTTTGCTAGCTTGTTCATTGCTGATGCTGATTTCTCATCTAAGTACAGTACATGTAATGTACACTACCAAATCCGTTGCTTGGAATTTACACAACACTACGGAGTACCCAACGTGGATATTCTCCCCCTCCCCCCAATCCTCGACCCCCCTCTCCTGTCCTTCCCTGTCCCGTCCTACATCCTTCAGGGATTCATCTTCACATCACTTGCAATTGTATCGCGATCGGGGGGCCCGCTATGTCCACTTTGCGCCCCGTCCCGCCCTTTGACCCGTTTCCCGGCATCCGTCGTGTACTTGCTTTTGCTCTCACCGACGTCACCAGGCATCAGGCTACTCTCTCACAGGATAACATCTCACTTTTGCTCATCGCAAGATGTTTCGCGCCCGCAACACAGTCTCCGATCTCTGAAGAGGCATTTCACCCCTCCAAAAGAAATGGGTTTGACGAAGGGAGAAAGGGGGGAGCGCGAAACAACCGAGATTTTTATCAAATCCCACCTGTTGAACGTTGGTTTCCAGCTACAAGCATTCCGCTTTCCGAAATGAAGCCAATACGTATATAGCAACTGGTATACGGAAACACTTACACGTGTCTCGCCTCGTCTCAGTCATCGTCACCCAGCCCCGTCAACCCACTCGCGAGCCCTTGCATTCGCCTTCCCAGCAAGTCGTCGGAGCTGTTGAGTTTGACGAAACTCTTGTTTTGATTCTTGCTGAGACCACCGCGACCCTTCTCCCTACTCTTCCTGCCGACTTTGCCGTTTGGCTGTACAGGTGTGACGGTTGCGTCGCTGCCACTTTCGCCATCCTGGCTTTTGCTATTGATGGTATCCAGCATCTGTGACTGAGTCAAGCTCCTCCCTCTGTTCAACCTTGTCATACTGATCTCCAGCGGTCTATCTTCGTCGCCGCTCGATTCCATCCGCATTTGCCGTCGTTCTTCACTATTAATCGCGGCCGCCCTTGCCCGAAGGTTACGCAGACGCATCGCATCGACATGATCGAACAGTTGCTCGAACCAACCTACACTTCTATCAAAGTGCCTCCAGGCCGGCGGATACAGCGCCGGGAACTGCATGAAGCCGTGGGATGTTCCGGGGATAAGCATTACCTCGGCAGCATCTCGATCGTCAAATTCCGGTTCCTTTCCATCCTCCTGCCAACCCCCTGACGATCTAAACACGGCCTCCTTGGCTCTACGTAATCTCCCTGCAAAGATCACGGTATCATCCACCAACGGGTCTCGTTCTCCGGTCAGAAAGTAGGTTTTAGGAAAGTTGACCAGCAGGGCCTCTGGTGCTAGCACAGGACAGAGGAGATAATCCTGGCTGAAATCTGGCCGATAATGAGGACCGATGTACAAGATGATCATAGCCCTCATCATCTCTGGGGTAAGTACTCTGTCATTAAAGTATGAAATCATAGAAGAAGTCGCCAGGCGTGTCTTGATACCCTCCGGTTTAACAGACGTCTCTGTTACCGCCGAACCATTCTCCTTGGGTCGACTGAAATTCTGGGCCCCAACGTGAGAATACTCTGGATGCAGACTCTTCAGCCCCTGGTTTGTAAGGTTTGGGATATCTTGTCCCATGGTCATGCTCGCCTTAGTCTGCAAGGGTGGTGATAGGTCCTCTTCATCATCAGAGTGGTGAGGCGTTCCTACTAGAGCGTTATATTGCATGCTCTTGCGCCGCACGATCGGTCTGTTCGTCTTCCTCATTTTGCGATCTCGAATTAGTGACATTTGTTCGTCCGTCATCCAGTTGCCGATGTTCATGTCTAGCGCGGGATAGAAGCAGACAAGACCATCCGGGGGTGGTAGCTCGGCCCTATCAGACCGACGAAAGTGAATGTTGCTCGTCTCGAGTATCATCAGTGTTGCTGCAACGGCCAAGTTTCCACCAGCACTATCTCCCGCAAGAATCACCCTAGGTGTCTCTATTCCGGGCAGACCTATGCATCTACCTTTCGTGTTCATGATGGTAGAGTAGACGTCGAAGCATTCGTTTAAAGCGTAAGGATATGGAAACTCAGGAGCCTTCTTGTAATCCAGGCTCAGGATCGGAAGTCCCGATTTAGAAGCCCAGGCAAAGAGCTTATCGTCGTTGCATCTAGGGTCCATGGCGACGAAACCACCTCCAGGGATATCGAGAATAATTCTATCATGCCGAGCCAAGTCTACCAAAGGCCCATCAAAGTAGAGCCACGCCATGACGGGTTCCTTGTAATCGCTGTCAAGGGGTCGAGGGATTCGAATTTGTCTCGGTGGCCACCGCATAAATCGAGGACGCATAAGGCCTTGGAAGAAACCCAGATAGGGGGATGTTCCCTTATTCCATGCCACACGGAGATGGTCTACCGTAAGCATGCCTCGAACTTTTCGCACCTTTTCGTCCGCCTTTTCGGCAGCGACGAGGTAGAAAACGGAGAAGACGATGCTTGCCAGGTCGCGAAGCCACTTGGTGCGGATTTTCATGGCCGTCCAGAACCCCGCGTCCAGCGCAGTCAAGACCCATGTGGCACGATAATACGTCGCATCATACATATTTGCCATAGGCTCCGGGCTGGCAAGTCCAACTAGGGCGCTGAAGTTTCGGGCAGCGTAAAGGTATAGCATCGTGAGGGCAACCGTTTGCCATGCTGTTAAGCGTCTGGTTACGAGCCTCGAGAGAGTCTGGGCGGCAGCAGGACCATGTCGATGACCCCTGCTTGTATGTTAGGTGATTTTACCCCACGGGGAAGAGACGGGGTTTGCTTACTTGACAAGGTAGCAAGTCCAGAAGGTGAGAACGGCAAGCACTTGAAGCCGCCTCGACTTGGCCGAGGGCCTTCCGAGGACGTGGTCTATCATGACGCTGGGCAAGGCAAAGGAAGGGATTGAGCTGAAATAACGGCCGAATGTGGAAGTTTCAGCAATACGGATGAGGAAAGGTAAAGGAGGCTTCCTAGATGGCCGAGAATCATGATTCCCGGTGTCCCGGGTGCAGATGCTGATCGTCTTCACATGAATGAAAGGTTGACAGTGACAGCGCAGAGAAGGGCCTGGCCAGATTGACAAGGCGTGATACCTCGGCGATGGGATCCTTGTGAAACTAGAGAGACCAGGGGTTTAGGTCGGGCTTCGGGGCGTTTGCTAACGAGCCAAACCTGATGGTCAATGGGTGATTGGCTTATGCCTTCCGGGATGTGACAGTCCGAGTCTCAGAATCAGACGAAGAACGAGGAAAGACGGCAGAAATGAAAGTTAATTGGCATGACAGAATCCATGGATCAAAAGCTACGAGGATCGCAACGCATGTGCCAAAGGGCTATGGCCGGCTTTGGGCGGGAGCCGAACAGCGAGCTCGTGACATGTTGCGTCGTGAGTGCACCGTGCTGACATGTGAAAGTGTAAGTTGGAGCGCGGGGCGCAGCCGGGAGGTCATGACGTCGATGTCACAGGGCCAAAGGCTAGGGAACTTGGGCACATGAGACATATGACATCCTTCTAGAAGCCGCTAATTACCGGGAATAGCAATCTCCCAGTTGGCCCAGGTGCAGGATCGAAGAGGTAGTTGCAGGAGTTAGTGTCGGTATTTAAAATAAGATCAAGAGACGAACTGCTGCTAGCCATCCGCCCCTATATCGTGTTCCTTCACACATGCACACACGGAAGCGACTCGCAAATAGATAAACATGAGTCGAGGTACGTACATGTGTGTTTCTAATTCCAGTCCGGCGATACGCCCCGCAACACGAGATGTCTCTAAAGTTCAAACCAAGCCTGGTACAGGGTAACTAGCACTTGTGGCAGTCGTCCAAACTTTCAACGGCTCACACTAATATTAGCCAAAAGTAAATTCCCCAAGAAAGACTGCCGCGTATTTTTAGGGGTTCTAAATTCTTTTATTGCTAGTGAGTATTAGCTGTGTGGCCCTTGGAACGTTTCTAGAAGCCTGCGAGCTCGTCAGAATGCACCTTCAGTCAGCCTTATACTTGCAAAACTGGGGCGCATCGGTGAGACTCCATGTCAATACGACTTATACGAAGTATTCGTAAAATGACAAATAAATTAATAACAAGGAGAATTGGGTTGGCACGAGGCGCAGGTATTCAATGGAAACTCGTCCAGATCTCATTAGTAGTTTTATCCAACCGTGCGTCCAAGCTTATGAGCATTCTCGACTAGAACATTACTACATAGTATATATAGATATTTGTCCTTCGGCACGAAAAGTCCAACAAAACTAGCATTTAATCATAGTAACAGGAGGCTTATGATGAATGAATCTTGGTCAGCCAACTATCCGCTTTGTCACTGGATATCTGCTCTGTCGTGCCTCCTGCAAATATCCAACATCTAGGATCGTTTATGAGTCGTCGGCCTATTCACTAGGATACCTATCAGACGTTCAAGAGATCTTTTTATTCGAAAATCACTTCTAGGATACTAAGTATATGACAACTGATGGATTGATCGTCACTTCGGATAGTTGAAACATAGGATTGAAACCTTCCATGCAAGGGCCAGCGATAAATAGAAAAATAGAAACTACTCCGTTTTGAACGCAACAACACGGCAAGTAATTATTAGCTACTCATCACATATCACTGCCATACGAACAGTATTCCTCCAGGGTGTCATTGGTTTCTCATTCAACTCAATATTTTATGAAAGATTGTAAATATGCGCCCAAATGGACGATACCCACTATCAATAGCTAGATACAGTCTGACACTCGTCATTTAGCTTTTTAACTACCAATGCACTTGACAACAAAGTCGGCCGCAGCAGAAGCATCCTGGCTGTACGTCAGGTGAGCAGGAGTAATAATTCCAGTACCCAGGCAAACGCTGTCACCGCTGTGGCAGAAGACCTTGGTGCGGTCGGAGCTGACGCCTTGGACAGCCTGTGTCTGGACTGCAGGCCGTGTTAGCTAAGATCTCTTATCCTTGCTGAAATTAATGTTTTTGAGAGGAAAAAACTTACAGGGATCGCCAAAGGTAACAGCGGCGGTAATCTTGCCGGTAATATCGGAAGAAAGCGACTTGGCGGCGTTGTGGACGAGCATGGCGCCCTGGGAGTAGCCGGAAACGACGACATGGGTATTGGGGCACTTGGAGAAGGCCTCCTCAATAAGGCTGGCCCTATTCTGAGTGTTACAAATTGGGTTCTTAAATATGGGGATGATCCAGATCTCGACTGGCTCGAAGGAGCAGCCGTTTCTTAATCCCCCAAAACTTACATCTTCTTGGATCCAGCAGAGTCACCCAACTGCATGATACCAGCAATATCGGCACTGTACTCAACACCCTGGACGGCGAGCTTGTCGTCGCCAACCTTGTTGGCTAGAGCCTCGAAGAAGGGAGGACCAGTTACAGTGCCGACGTTGCCAGTCTCAGAAGTACCGCGGGCGAAGATGACAGTCACGTTTTTGCAGTCGCCAGAAAGACCATTCTGAGTAGAGCTGCTGAAGCTGGAGCTGCCACTGCTACCGCTGCTGCTATCTGAGCCAGTAAGGCTGCCCAGGTCAATGCCAAACTGCCGGCGAGCCACGGGACCAGCCGTGACGAATGGCAAAAGGGCGATGAGGATGGTGCGAGAAAGGGAAGGCATTTTGAAAGAAAGTTGATATTTGGTAGGGAAAAAAAATCACTACAAGAAGAAGAAGAAGAAGTTTGAACGAATGGAAGATGTTGAAGTGAATGAGAAGGGAATGGTGGTTTGACTAGAGTTCAAGTACAGCTTGGGAAAACAGAGAATATATGCTCGAAGCTCCTCATCCATCATCTTCAATCGCTTCAAGCATCTCATCCTCCAAATCTCACCAATCTATTCGACGTCCGCAAGGTCTTCCTAAAGAAGTAACCCCCCCCTGGCTTTTCTCAGATACAAGCCAAGCAAAAAGAAGCCCAAGCCTGACTCCCTGACAGCCCGTCTTTCCCGCCCCTTCCCTGTCTTCTTAGCCATACGAAGGAGATCTTAAGGTGATTTCCCTTCACATACCCACCATCCACCACGAGGAATTCTCCGATGGGATGAATGTCTCGCCCTGCCGAAACGTTGGTCTCTTTGGTCTCAGCCCATTCTGATGTTGTTCGGCACTGGGGAGCTAGCACCACCGTGGACCCTCTAATGGTGAAACAGGCTGGGCTGAAACGGCCGAGCAACCTTACCAAGGGTCCGGGATGAATAAGGCCAAGGGGGATAGGATAACCTTACTTTTGCTTTTTTTATCATTTTGTTTGTTCGTGTTAATAGATTATCGCTTTGACCTCCCGGAAAGAGCCGAGGCACTGCCTTTCTGAGTAAGAGGTGTTACTACTACAGGTTAGCCTACTCTCTCGAGACAACGGTGGAGCGTCTGTGTGTCTTTGTGGTTGGAATAAACAAGAATTATGATGCTTTAATCAAGCTGTGGGTTATATATTCCAAACACGGGACCAACGTTGTATGTGATGACTTGCTCTCAAGGTCACCGCCCACGATGAGGAAAAGTTTGACTGGGGAAAGGATGGATGAAACGAGAACGCTACGGGAATTTTAACGCCAAAACAATATACACGCATAATATGAAGCGCAATTAATTATGATATGGAATTAGTGTAAACTGTATTAGATATCAAAAGGAATTCATCAAAGTGGAGTATCATACTAATTAAACAGCCTGAGAAGAGATTTGCATCCGATACCCGATCTTCTGCTTGGTAACACTCGTTGTCTCATAACGTCAAACCTCATTCAACATGACGATTTTTTCACCATCCACCTCCCTTCCTGCCCCATTACACGTACCAAATTTTCAATTTGCCAGTTCATTCCAAAATGCCCAAGAACAAAAACCACTACTTTTCCCCACCTATCGTGACATGGTTCATTCATGAAGTTGGTCCCACGGGATTCCCCTCTTTTGTGACGAGGTCTGAGCTCGCCTCTGTAGCGTCCTGTTCTTCCAGCCGAATCTTGATGTTGGCGTGCTGCGCATAGACCCTTAGGCCGAGCACGCAGACGGCGTTCCAAGGTTTCTTCTTCTTCTTCTTCTCGGACGAATCTCCTGAATTGGATGAAGCATCTGAGTCGTCTGAGCTAGAATCATCATCTGAGCTCGACTCTGAGTCTGAGTCTGAATCTGAGTCAGAGTCGGATGAATCAGGGTCAGAGTCCTTGCTTGGCACCGGATCTTTCTTGATGTCAGGCATTGGAGCCTCACTCTCAGGTGGAGTATCACTTGGTGGTGTCAATAGAGTCTGTGAAGTGTCAGTTGAAGGCGGAGTATCTTGATTCTTGTTGTCATCGGTTTTGTTAGTTAATTCAAGGACCGATGATTCAGACTCGAGATTCGCTTTTGTAGAAGTAGAGTCCTTCGTCTGAGATTCCGAAGCCGTCTTGAACGAATCCTCAGGTGATGTTGTTGGTGTAGACTTTGTAGATTTGGTTTCGGCTTTGGAGTCTTTATCATTCGTACTCTCCTTGTCGTTGCTAGTGTCATCCTTCTCTTTCGTGTCCTTCTCTTTCCCCTTCTCCTTTGTATCCTTGTCCTTCGTTTCATTATCTCCCGCAGAGCTTCTGGTCATTTCTTTCCGTATATACAGCAATGCCTCTTCGACCCGTCGCATCGCATCTTCCACGTGGTTGACACGCTTTGCTTTCTTCTTTTGCTTGCGTCTCTTTTTCTTCTCCTCTTCACGCCTCTTCTGCAGCTCTTCATCTTCGTCTAGGACCCCACCCTTTGCGTGGGCAAGGTCGTACTGGAGGCCGACTTGCCGCAACTTCTGTGGGTTAGTGTCCGCGGCTCCTTTAACAATCTTTTCCACAGTTTGGCGATCGGTATTTCGTTCGGCTGAGATGTTAGGAATGACCTCGTAGACTCCCGGCTCAAGGTTCAATTCGCAGTTGATGGAACGCTTATCCCAAGTATGGACAGGTCGAACTTGGCAAAGCGGTGTATCCGAGCCGACTGACTTGAGAAGGAATTGAAGAGTAAAATCATACTGACCCTTTAGGTCTCGGAAGTAGCGAGAATCGAGCTATACCCCTGTCAGACTTTGAAATTACTAAAATTGATAGGTATGACGCACCTGCGATAGAACAATAACAACCATTCCCTCTTCTTTGATTTCGACGATGAACTTCTTTTTCAGGTATCCTGTGAGCCAGGACACTTTAATGCTAGTCCAATGTTGGGCTACAGTCCATTTCTTGTCAAAGAGGCGAGTTCGGTAAATCCACTTGAAGTTTGAGAGGACATCGTCGTATGTCATCCAAAAGATGCCGTCGTCACCAAACTTGTGTCGCAGCTTTTGAATCATGTAAGGGGTCCATTCCCGAGAACCATCTGACCAGGGTCCATGCCATTCTCCAAGGCCAGACTCAGACTTTTGACCCCAAGGATTTCTGTATGCAAATGGTGAGCAAATTGTTGCTAGAGTAACTGGCTCTTAAAGCACTGCTATGAGAAGACCTACCGGATCTTTACCAGCCTAAACTTCTTCCCTTCCTCGTCCTCGACTTCTGTGGCTTGAAGAATAGAGTATGCATGACGAAGAACGAGGCCGTTCTTCTTGGAATCCCATCCATGCATTGAGGCAGAGAGGCCAAAAACAAAATCTCCGTCCTCGCCATCCGACGTGACCATTTCGCGCCAGAGGCGCTCCTTACGAAGAACTCTGTTGCCAGCAACAACGGTAGTTACACCACCAGTCAAGTCCTCGACTGCATTGCCGGCCCACCCGCCGTCGATAGCCTCATAGTCACCATGGACTTTTGCAAACTGCGCTGGATGTTAGTGACTTAGATGATTTAAAAACCAAAAGGTTGACTAACTGCCTTTTCAAGAAGAGGAAGCCAGGTCTCATTCTCGTCTTCGCACTTAGCAAAGAAGAGGGCTTCAGAACCAGTCTGTTTCTGCTTTTTGTAAAGGCGAGCTTTCTTTCCAGTTGCGTCGTATACATCTGATTCAAATCCGAAATCCTTCTCCTTTAGGTACATGTTGTCGTCGATAACAGTTGAGATCCATTCTCCGTCTCGGTTGAAGACGAACCCGTACACACCGCATTCTTCGTCTCGTTCGACGCAGATCTTGTTCATTAGGTCTTTCCGGTGGGCAATGGTAGCCAGGGCCGCCAACCACCAGCAATCGCCACTTGCGCCCTGCTTAATATCAGTGCTTGAGAAGCCACCCACGCTGAACTGTGGGTTCTCAAATATCCAGGGGAGACGATGAACGGATCCTGGCCGCTGTGGGGCAACGGTAAAGAGACTATCACATCCTGCAATGTACTGGCGTAAGTTGTTGACATCGATCATGAGCTTGTCATTGCCCAAGACACCACTATCCCTCAACGTGTCGAGGGACATCTTGACTTGCCAAGGGCGAACCTTGGGCGGGCGATTGTCCTCATCGTCATCCTGTTCCCAGAACCGAATCAAACCGTATAAACAGTTGTCTGCTCTGGTAGAGAAATCCGTCTCGATATCGAAATCCGGGTCGCTAAACTTGGAGTTGGTACGCTCACACTCGGCAACCACAGCACGAACTCGAGCTCGACACTCTGCTCGAACATCTTCATAGCTTGATGCAGCGTTTCGGGCTCGGGATTGCAATATGTCCGAGTCAGGAAGTAGGGATTTGTATAGGCTACGGGGGAAGACGGATGTAACCTTGCCTGGAGATTTAGCATGGTACTTAGACCAGAACTTAGAGACTAAGGCCTGGGGGTTAGGTGGTTTAGTCTTTGGCCTGGGTACAGAAAACGCTGAAGGATCCATGGCTGCAGAATTTGAAACTGAGAGAGGGTTGGGACAAGCAAGGAGACTTGTTCAGGCGAGGCTGGACATGTCGGGCATCTATATAGCTCACCAATGCACCTGCATTGACCGAAGGTCCTGCCTAGATATAATTGGATATTCCAAGACGTACCGTTGGCCGGATGACTGGAAAACATCGGGCGAACGAGGAGGCGTTTCACGGTAGTAGGAAGAAAAAGAGGCCAGCGCCAAGTAGCGGCGCTGCTTTACTGGTCGGGTGGAAGCAGCATGTGCGGGTCGCTGAGTGAGGCTGTGAAACCTGGTGATGGATGGTATCGAGTGAGAAGGGATCAAACCATGGCAACTGCATGAAACTGGAGCATGTGACGTAGGGCTGAAATGAACAAATGCATGGGGTATAAAGCGGTTTTAGGAATCCAAAGGTGTCGTGACTCTTCGTGCTGACCATGTTCTGAAGAACAAATAACCCGACAGGAGACGGAGGAGACGGAGGAGACGGGGGATCAATGGAACTTGCGTAACGTTTATTACAACCAAGTATCGTCTAGCCAGGCATCCGTCGCTAAAGCGGCGAGTGAGTTCGCTCTAGAATCACGGTTGCATCGTTAAGGACGTGTAACTTGATAGTAGGTGTATTGGAGGGTTGGAGACAGGAGCACAGGATGCAGAGAAACGCTGCGCACAGGTCGCCCAAATGATCCTCGTTGGCTGATCGCCTGACAGGGTAGGTTGCACTTTGACGTACCCAAACAGGAAGGGTCAGCGGAAGATTCGCCACGTCAGCAGGTTGAGGGACTACTGGAGAGCCCAACCCCAGAAAGAGCCTCAATTTGACAATGGGGGAGGTTGAAAGCCTTAGAGAGACCATGAGGGAGGGGCGTTAGGCAGACATGGATATGAGCAGGCTGCGAGGCATCCGTGAGCGTGAACCGAATGGAGTGAGGTGCGTGGATGGGTTCGCAATAGGTAGGAAGTCATTGAAGGTAGATATTTCCGGATTTGGAGTCATGAATTAACATGTAAGCGAAGTGGTGGAGATGTAATGCCATGTTTGATGAGAGTTGATGGTGAGGTTGGTCATCGTAACGCATGTTACACTTGATTGACTGCAGGCTGGGGTAGGCCGTCCACCCACAATGTGCAAGATTAGTGATGTGGAAAGAGTTTTGCTGTCGTGTAACTAACGGGCAGAAACAAATGCAAGCAGCTAACGAGAAATAGAAGTGGCCATTGGGCGAGCGTTGGGTGCAGCACCGTGTGCTCCGGAATAATCCGGTAATAAACACCTTGTGAGATGCACCCGTAGAGGTATGTAGAACGTAGAGATATGTAAAACTGGAAAGGACGTTTGAAGTGCAAAGAAAAACATCTCATTGCTCGCCCAGCTGGGCCTTTGCGGTATGATGGAGAGCTGCAGTACCTACTTCGTTCGTAACACAGAGCAAGCGTGGATCAGCCAGAAGAAATGCACTACGCCGGATAAAAGCTACGAACTCAAGCACACGCACAAGCACAGCGCCAGCGGCAAACACAGTGAACTAAATCACATCATGTACTAGGAACTATCGCCTATTTTCTATATTTTACCCCGCCATTGGCACTGTACCGAAGACGAACGGAGGTACAGTGTAATTAGTTAGCGTCACTGTAGTTCCCGCCTATCTTATCGCCCCGTTTACTAACACTAACACGAACAAGTCCATCCATTCATCCATCATGCCTCTCGGATTAGTTCCGTCTCGACCTGCCGGAATCGTAGTTCCAACTCGGCCCCCTCACAACACCGACGTCGACCTTAACGTCAAACCTTTCTTTTCGTCAGCTACTGCTACGATATGTTTCGTTAAACAGATAAAAACGTCAACAACTTGCGTCTCTTCATCCCATTACGCCTTCGGAATCCGACTGATTAAGCCATCGAGCAATCCCCGATTCCATCATGCCGACTGATGACCCCACGGAAGAAACGACTGATCTTCCCCCGTCGCATGCACAAACAACTTCGCCAGCACCGCTATCCGATGCCACTTCCCCAGCGCCCCTGGTTGAATCTGTGTCCGACTCGAGCGATGGCGGAGAAAGCCCCCCCGTGTACGCCAGGGAAATTCGCCACGTTCCTCGCCGAAGCCTCCGCCGCACCTCCCATACCCCCGATCTTATCACCAGTCTTATTCGGCCCTCGTCGCCCGATACCATCTATGTTGGAGCGCAAATAGCCCAGCAAACGCGACCGTTACCTCTTGAAAGATCAAACATTGGCATGTTAGATGCTTCCGGCGCCCTCATGTCCAATGTTAATTCAGATCGCCGTTCCGGACCCATGCTACCTCCACATCCTTCATCTCTCGATATTCCGAAAAAGTATGGCGGTGATTGCATCTTTGACATGTACTCTTTGACGTACGTGAATGATCCAGATGTCAATCTTCTCTGTCCTATATGCCATGATCCTCTCGTTGACCCTGTCACCACTCCTTGCGATCATACCTTTTGTTATCGTTGCTTGCGCCAAAGCATCTTCTCCAGTCCGTCTGGCTCGGCATGTCCTATCGATCGTAAACACCTCGTGTGGCCGAACTGCTTCAGCGCTGCGCGGCTTGTGCGTACGCAGCTCAATAACTTAATGGTCAAGTGCCCATATAACGGACGGGGGTGTAAGGAGGAGGTACGGCGCGAGGTGGTAGATTTACATGCAACAACGGAGTGCCGCTTCAGGGACTTTACCTGTCCCGGCGCTGACTGTAACAAGAGGTTGCGTTCCAAACCTACCAGCGATGACTGCCCTCATCAGCAGATTGATTGCCATCGGTGCCACGCTAGTGTCGAGGCGCCCGATGAGGATTTGCATATGCTCTCTTGTCCTATGAGTAGGACGCGATGTGAAGCTTGCTGGAAGTTGGTCCGCCGAAGTCAGATGAACACGCATCAACAGTTGGAGTGTGACGGGATGGTCATATCATGTCCATATCAAGAATTGGGTTGCCCAGTACACTCAATACGGGGCATGATGGACTCACACACCATGACTTGCGCCTTTCATCCCGACACACCCTCGGGCATGATTATTCGGAGTCAAAGGGAGCTGATCCAGTCATATTCCGAACTAGGGTCACAGCTTCAGCAGTTAAATACCCGCCAAGAGGAGACGAACCGAAGGATCAATGAGGTTACGGCGACTGTAAATCGTCGCAGAGGCGTAGATTCGGCAGGGGGTGACAGTCGAACAATGCTAGACCTGGACGCTGGGTTTGAGGAAGTTCACCAGAATCTGACACACTTGGAGGCTCGTCAGAGCATGTGGACTATGAACCAGGTCATGCCGATTCGGGAGGAGGTCACGGAGCTACGCAACAATATCAACATGATCAGGATGCATGTCAACTGGCTACTCAACCGAAGTCGAGAGGAAGGACGGATACGTGCCGCAAACAATTCAGGTTCGTCGACTATGCGTCGGGACGGGTCCGTAGAAGGGGTTCATTTACTTCCGGAGCGCCGCCGGTCAAGCAGTCAGGAGACTGACCTCCCACGTCTGTAAATCGCTGGTATTGGGGTGTTATATATAGAATATGCTTGGTGGATGGATGAATTGGCGTTTAGTCGGTTACGGGAAATACCCACACTCTATATATAGGCCTGGAAAATATATAGGGACACAGGCGCTGGTAGAATATATTGTCTGTTTGTTCGAATCATTCCCTGTGCGTTAGCGTGCAGTTGTAGTGAGCATGAGTTACTACCTAAACCGGAGCAAACCGCTCGATCAATCAGGTAGCAGGCTGCTAATAGGCTGCCTAGAGTTCTCTCATCTTCTTTGGTTATAGTCTGCCCTGAAATTGGAAATTTGAGCCACAGTGATAGGTATATATCAGTCACAGACTCGGTGACAGCTGCCTGACTTAGCTGCGGTAGCATATATTAGACGCGCTTAGAAATCCAAGTGTCCGCAGGCTTCTAGCACTTCCGTGGCGGACTTTGGCGTGACCAGTAGCGAAAGCCTGAGCGAGGTGCGGAGTTTGCATACCCAGCAACTGGACACCGTCATATCCGTGCAATTACTTTCTAAAATTTTCTCATTTCGGCATTATTGTAGTACATCCCTCTACGTCAGTCCATTTCTCCTCAAAAGTTTCCCAAGGCAGAAATCCCTTTGTTGGCTCTTGAAACGCTGGAATCCATTGCAGGGCACCATCGCTTAACAGGTAAGCACCAAACCCAGGCTACAGCGCCACAGACCGGGGCCACCCACTAAGCCATAGCAGCCTCACCGCCCCGCGTCGCCCAGCCCCAGGGATTCCACCCCACCACTCCCCAACTGAGCTCTCCGAGTGATGCTCTGGCATTCCTTAAACCTTCTAGCAGTCGACGTCAGCCTTGCGATTCCATCTCCCTCTACTTGCGCTTTCACCCCACCTCTTCGTTTTACCACTCGCACCACTTCCCTCGAGACTGATTGAAGAGACGCCATAATGGATTCCAACGAGCAGCCTTCTTGGACTGGAGGCGATGCCCCAGACAAGGACAAGATGGAGCAGGCAAGTCAGCCTCTCTGCGCTATCGGCCCCAGATTATGATACTAACAACGCCGTGATCCAGATCCGGGCGAGACGACTGGCTAAACTGGGAACATCAACACCTGGCCCATCGAAATCTGAAGATAATAAGACGTCCGAAACCGAGTCGTCGAACCCCTCCCGCGCGCCCACGCCCAATACCCAAACGACGGCCACCGCCGAGCCATCGCGGCCCAAGATAACCATCGCCCCAGCTGCGAGCTCCAGTTCGAAACCCAAGCCCTTCACTAAGCCCGGTGTCAAGGAGAATAGCAGCAAATCGGAGTCCTCGGACTCAACAGGTAGCTTTCGTGTTTCTCGCAAGAGACTGGCTTCTGAGATTGACGATGCCGTTCCAGCGGACCGAACCCCCCAACGCGCGACCAAAACATCCACTCCCCAGCCCGAGTCCGACGAAGACTATGCCAATCGAACGCTTTCTCATGTATTTCACATCACTGTGAACCCTCATGTTATGACAGACAACCATGGTCACCGCCTGACCTTCCTCCCAAACCTAAACGAGGAGCTGAACGACACCGACGAAGCCCTGAAGTTGTCTGTGGGCAATTTAGACCAGGCCATTATGGAGGCTCTTAGTTCCTGGCCTGATGACAAACCTCTCATGCAGTACATCCTACCATGCTGGAAACGAGCTGTCAAAACGGCGAATATCGCTAAGACAACCGAGGGCACCAGACATGAAGTTCACGAGGAGGCGAAACGATTAGCCATGAGCAGTGCCCTCTTTTCCATCACAATGCCAGATCTCTACGGGTGCGTATGTTTATTAAGCTGGTGAACCTCTCCTGACGATTTTTGTAGTCGGCAGGCCAATCCTCGGCATGATACTATTGTGCCGTACCTCCTCAAGGGAGTCCAGACTGAAGATGGGCTATGTTTTGACTTCATTCGGGAGGCTATTAAGAGGTTTGATGAAGATGATGCATTCCCTGACATCTTCAACAAAGCCATGGTGCAGATTAGCACAAAGCTGGGTACCATGTCTATGGATGATGACTACAAGCCTTATGTGCAGGTATGCTTAACTCGACCCCACCAAACAGTGGATAATGAATAACTGATGTATGGTTGCAGGCTCTCATAACTTATACCCGTTTCCCTCCTCTAATCGCCAACCTTGCAAAACACTCTTGCTTTAATATGGCTCAGTCTGCTCCCGGCATTGAGAAGAACACCATTCTCGGCCCCTTCTTCCGCATCTCCCCCTTGCAATCAGAAGTAATCAAGAGCTACTTCCCTGGGCCGCGCACGCTAGATAAGGCTAGAATTCGCAATGCCCAGGATGCTCTGCGCATGGTGATTCGGACTCATCAGGATGATCTGTTTGCCATTACCAATGCCTTCATCCGGGCTGGCCCAGACACACGAAATCGTACTTTGAACTGGTTCGCGTACATCATGAACACGAATCATAAGCGAAGAGCTCTTCAGGTAGATCCTAGGGAAGTCGCCTCGAATGGGTTCATGATCAATGTGACTGCAATTCTTGACAGGTTTTGCGAGCCTTTCATGGACAATGATTTTAGCAAGATCGAGAAGATTGACGACGACTATTTCCGGAAAAACCCCCGCGTAGACATCAAGGATGAGACGAAGCTGAATGCTGATCAATCGTACTCGGATGAGTACTATTCAAAGACACTGCCAGGAGAGCCGAACTTTATCTCTGAAGCTTTCTTCTTGACTCTGGCGGCTCACCATTACGGAAGCGAGGCCTGCAACTCACAACTTAAGAATCTTGACCGAGATATCAAGTACTTGGAGAAGCACCTCAAGGCTATGGAGGCAGAGCGGCCTAAGGTGGTCAATGTCCCTCACCAGCTACGTCTCTTGGAAGAAACCCTGAAGCGACATACCACCGCTCTGGAAAAGACGATTGGAATGAAATATGCGATTGAAGGTGTTCTTTTGGACGAGCGTATGCAGGGTACATCTTTGAGGTTTATGAGATACGTTGCCGTTTGGCTGCTTCGTCTGGTGACTCGATCGAAGTATAAGCCAGGTCTTGAGTCTAAGGAGATCAAGTATGTTAGCACTCTTCGACCTTACCATGTATATGAACTAACAATGATAATAGGCTACCTTTACCTGAGGAGAAGCTGGACGCTTTCGCATGTCTGCCCGAATATTGTCTTCAGAATATCGTTGATAACTTCAAGTTCATTTTTAGGTTTGTGCCATTGGTGACAAAAGGAGGCTTCACGTTTGCTAATGAAGAGATAGATTCCTCGCAAACATTCTTCCCAGCGCTGTGGGCGATGAGATGATTGCTCTCTGTATCACTTTCCTCCGATCAACCGAGTATATCAAGAATCCTTACTTGAAGTCATCCTTGGTATCATTACTTTTCTCGGCAACCTGGCCCTTCATGCATCTCAAGCGTGGAGTCCTCGGTGACCAGCTCATCGCATCCAAGTTTGCCAACGACCACCTTCTGCATGCTCTGATGAAGTTCTACATCGAGTGCGAGTCAACAGGCGCCGACTCAGCCTTTTATGACAAGTTCAATATCCGATATGAGATCTTCCAAGTTATCAAGTGTGTCTGGGTCAATGACCATTACAAGAGACAGTTGACCCAGGAGAGCAAGTGAGTGTTTTTTTTTACGTCCCCTTAGATTATAAGCTAATGGACTTGCAGGGTGAACAAGCAATTCTTCGTTCAGTTCGTCAACATGTTGCTGAACGATGCCACCTATGTCCTTGATGAGGCACTCACCAAGTTTCCCAAGATCCGAGCTCTTGAGAGACAGCTAGAAGATCCATCTCTCTCAGCGGAGGATCGTCAGAAGAAGGAGGAAGAGCACCAGACCCTAGCTAACCAAGCTACATCATTCATGCAGCTGGCCAATGAGACGCTTGAGATGATGAAGCTCTTTACCGAAGCCATGGCCGAGGCCTTTACCATGCCTGAAATCGTCTCCCGGCTCGCAAGCATGTTGAACTACAACCTCGAGACTCTGGCAGGCAAGAAGGCTGGTGCTGAACTTAGCGTTGCGAACAAAGACAAGTACCATTTCCGACCTATCCAGCTCATTTCAGACATTGTCGACATCTACCTCAACCTCGGCGGCTCTTCCATTTTCATTGAAGCTGTTGCTGCCGATGGCCGCTCCTACAAGCCTGAGATTCTGGACCGCGTTTCCCGAATTTTGACTTCGAAACATCAGAAAGACGTTGCGGATATAGCCCGCTGGGAAAAGCTCAAGGCCAAGTTCGTCGACGCCAAGCTGGAGATCGACCAGGCTGAGCTGGACCTTGGCGAGATCCCGACCGAGTTCGAGGACCCGATCATGGGTGACCTCATGAAAGATCCTGTGCTTCTGCCCAGTAGACACATCGTCGACCGCTCCACCATTGTCCAGCACTTGCTCTCCGATCCGAAGGACCCTTTCACTCGACAGCCCATGACGATTGATGACGCAATTCCCCAGACGGAGCTGAAAGAGAAGATTGACAAGTGGCGTGAGGAGCGTGTTCAGGCTGCAAAGGAGAAGCTCAAGGGGGAGGCTATGGATACCACTGAAGGTTAATAACCTAGGAAGAGTCCCGTTTTTGTCACCGATTTTAGGAGATGGGTTGAATGGATTACTTGGAAGGAAATTCAACCGGCAAATGGTTAGGGAAACTGGTGTGTCGTTTGGGTTCTCCATTTGTGTGATGACTATTGTTTATTTTCCCTGTTAGGCGAAGAGAATCCACGGGAAGGTGTATATCGGCATGATGATTGAAGCACGACGAGATGCATAGAAAGCAGACTTGTTCCGTCCCAAGGAGCCAAAAGAGGACTTTATGGACTAAATACTATAAATCATGACAGGTTATGCCAAACATACTTCATGGATCATCCCTCTTTGTGTTTGCTTCATCATGGGGTATCTCCAACACTCGTGACAAAACTCCTCGCTTCCAACTCCATCCACGCTTTTTGCCAGCCAAGATAGAAGCAAAAGTGGCTTCAAGAAATCCTTGATTAACACCAGGATTCTATGCTGACGTACAAGATCATCTATTAAGTCCATGTCCCCTGTGCCCTTTCTCATTAAACTCCTCTTACGCCTCGACTGCCTTGAACTCGCCAAGCACCTGGTCCAGCTCCGCCAAAATCTCTCCCTTACGCTCATCCGAGCACCAGCTCTCCTCAACAGCACCGCGGACAATCCAGTCCCAATCCTTGACCTCCAAGCCAAAAGTTTCCTGGACGCGGCAGTAGCACTCCTGAATGTAGGCGCCGAAATAGGCTGGATCATCACTGTTGATGCTGAAGCGCACCCCAGCGTCAAGGAAAGCGCGGATGGGAGCGTCTGCGAGGCGCGGGATATTGCAAAGAGCGACATTAGACCACGGGCACAGCGTCAGGAGGGTGCGGTTGGCAGCGAGAGAGGCGAGCAGCGCAGGATCCTGACCTGCGGCGAGTCCATGGTCAATACGCGAAACACCGAGGTGCTCCAGCGACGAGGCGATGAAGGACGGAGGTGCCTCTTCGCCAGCGTGGGTGGTGAGATGGGTTCCTGTAGTAGCTACACGAGCGTAGATGTCCTTGAAGAGCTCTGGAGGGAAGTCCTTCTCGCTCGACACCATGCCGAAGCCAACCAGAGTGCCGTCCGTGAGATGGCCGCGGTCAAGCACCGTGTCAACGAGGGCGTCCGACTCCGGCAGCGGGAGGTGGCGCAGAATGCAGACAATGAACTCGACGGTGATACCCAGCTCCGCCTGCGCACGCTTCTTCGCCGCCATGAGTCCGGCGACGACGGTGTCATAGCTCACCCCACGGGCGGTGTGTGCCTGGGGATCGAAGAAGATCTCTGCATGCCGCACCTTGTCCTGCACGGCTTTTTCAAAGTATGCCCAGGCAAGGGTCTCGTAGTCGGCCTCGGTTAGGAGAACACTCATTCCGAGATAGTAGTAATGGAGGAAGTCATCCAGGCATGTGAAGCGCTGGTAGCGCTCACGGAGCGTCTCCGGAGAAGCATAGACGGGGTCGTCGGGAAGCTTGATTCCGTTCTTCTCAGCAAGGGTAAACAGCAGCTCCGGCTCCAGACTTCCCTCGATGTGGAGGTGCTGCTCAACCTTGGGGAGAGAGACGATGAGGTCGTGATGATGCGATTTGCACATGTTGCGAGACTTGCCGAGTTGTTGTCAAAAATCGGCTGATGGGGGTGGAATCTTGGCTGAACACTCTACGTAAAACGAAGTCTGTTCCGACGGAATTTGTTGGTAGAAATATCTTCCTCGAAGACTAGTCGTCCAGTTGAACAAACAGTGGCATCAACTTGGATCTATAACGCGGTTGATCTGAGCAAGTCCACTGGCTGGCACAAACTGTTCCCCTAAGCTTGGACAGAATTTTGACATACACGGACCGATAGCGAGCCCGGCTTCGGGAGGCTCCGTCCGTTGAACACCGGAGTTGAGCGAAGGGAAAGAAAAATACAAAAGCCCCGGCCTTGCCAGTTTCTTACATTACTCCCGACCGAAATACCACCACTTGGTGATATTGTACACAACATTGTTCTGTATGAGTCTTTTTGGGGACTGGAAATAGCACACATGGCGCCAAGGCATGGTGTTCTGCGGTGTGACAGCCTGAGTCAACCCCCCCCTCTCTTCTCCTCCCATTCAACTTATTTAACTTAAACCCTCCTAATTCCGCCCTGTACCACCAGACAGCACAAGACCCCAGCGATGTGGCGTCTAATCGGCCGGGGGATATCCAACTGCTGTCAGCCTGAAGAAAGATATGACGGTGGCGGCTGTTTGGTGCTTCCGAGGCGGAGATTTCATCTGTCCAGTCCCCAGCTGATCATCATTGTCAATGCTGACAGCGACTCTTAGTTCCGGGGACTAATACATGTTGGGCCGCCATATGCACAAATTTCAAGCCTCGCTGGCTGGCTGGCCCACTTCCTGAAGAAATCCTCTATCGCTTCCTGCCCATACATCCATCTCTGCCAAGGTCGTGGCTAATGAGAAGGCCTGGAGTCATCCGTACAGTACATACATGTACGCTTGCGTCGTCAACTGGGGTAACACTAGCGCGTCGCCCAGTATCATCGTGTCCTTGTATCGTGCCATGCCGCGGGCTCGCAGGCCAGGCCATGACCAGGGACCAGGGCGCCACCAAAAGCCAACCACGCAGAAGTAAACACTTCTACTCCGACACCCGCGTAAAGGGACCCAGCAACCCGCTCAGCCCAATGGGGACGCAGTACTGCGTACAGTACCTACTCCGTAGATATCGGATGGTGGGAAGACTGTCGACGCGGCAAATGAACGGGCTGATCCCCATTCATACCCACAATCTACCAACTTGCCCTGGCCTGCAAAATTGCAAGGGCACGCAAGCCTCCGAACTCGCGACTCGCTTGTGTGTGCGTGTGCTAGTTAGGACCCGCCTGCTATCAACCAGGGGGCGACTCACTCTAGCATGTTTCTGCTTCAGTCGTCGGCGGTCGGGCATCTCGGAGTGAGCCTAATTCTGTAGCGGTTTAATAATTCCCGGGGCTGTTGTGAGCCGCAGAAGATGGGGGCTTCCGTTTCCGATGCCATTCTGGGAACGAGGAGACGTAAGCTGCTATGGGATCTATCATTTGATGGTGGAGCCTTAATATCCAAATAGATTTGGGATAAGTAGTTGCGTCACTAAAGTAATTTGTGTGGCAGCTCCCAAGTCAGTTGCCAATGTGGTAGTCTGTCCGGATTACAGGTTAACACTATTACTGGGAAAGACAACGAAAGCACATTTGTTTCCGGCCATGAACTGGGGTACCTAGATTGAGAGGAAAAGATCAACCAAACACAAGATATCAACCCTCAAATCAAAGGATCTAGGCTTCGTGGTCCCCCACAAGCCATATGTGCACATACACGCTACTTGCATCCGCCCTTGTAAGTTGCCCCTTTTGACACCATTTGCTTTGGGTCCTTTGCGGGCCTGTACCTTACGACTGATCCGCTCGTCTGCACGCACGCGAATCGGGACCATTCCCACCATCGGCTACGGGTGTGTGGGCTGCAGCTCACCTCCCTTTCCATCCGATAGGTTTTGCCATCAGCTGAATAACGAGAGAATCTAACTGCCGGCTTCCCCACGCCTGAAAAGATTCGCGATTGTCTCTCAAGATTTGGTTCATATGGGGAAGTGAGAAGAGCTATTGCGACTAGACTTTTGATCCTGAATCAGGCAAGGAAACCGCAACTGGTCGTCGGGCCAGGTGGAGGAAGCGGTATCAAAAACTTGAATTACACCGTACTGAGGTTGGGTGGGTTCTTGATATCGGCTCACAGAGGGGAGTAAGGAGTTCTTGGTACACAATCGAATTTGAACAGTCCGACTTCCGAGCTCTTAGTGGCGAAATCGATGAAACTAATAGTAATCTGGGCAAACGGAGCATGTAGTCTGAGTCGGAGTAAGATACTCGGCTACACATCCGATATACATTGCTGGATCTCGGGCTCATCATGAGTGTAAGTAAACGTGATATCCACTCCGTATCTGGATGCTGTGACCTCTAATTATCCCTGGCGGAAGAACTGAAACTATCTTATTGGGGCGTGTTTTTCGTAAAGCATTCCGCATTGATTGCCGAGTAATTTAGTGACTTTCGAAGGCCGCGGTAGCCCTCAACCGGAAGCCGAGCAATTAAGCACAGGCTCTGGCCTTGGACCTAGATTATTTATGAGTTAGCTCTGGGGCCGTTTTGATGACGTCATTTCTGGCTGATCCTATTCTCGCTTTGAGAACGTCCCTTGCACCTCCTCGTTTCTGCTTGATCAAGTGATTCCGGAGCCATGTTAACACCTCCAAGCGAGAGTAACATGGAGCTGAATTGAGAGACGCTATCGAATTCATTGTGAAATTGTGCGCAATCACGCCTGGCAGAAGTCCTGTGGATCGAAAACGTTCGTGGCGTCAATAATCTAGCTTAAGCCCTGAGCCGTGGCCAAAAGGAAGCTTGAGGCATAGTGGGCCGGTGCATACGTAAGCCTCCCGATTCAACATTAAAATACGCCGCGGGATGTGGGAACAAGATATGTAGAAACCATCTTGCGAAGCGTTTACCGGACCTGAATGTGGAGAATTGGTCCGTGTATGGGGGCCGAAGCTAAGGGGAAAGTGGCATCAGCGGTCATTGATGGCTCCAATGTCTCAAGAAATAACTAGCGCTCACGAATCGTGAAGATGACGGAATTTCCCAGACCTACATAAGTTCTGCTGGCGCTGGGCAGTTTGCTAGAGCTGGAATTGTCGGCCAAGGGGAGAAAACCGCAATTTTGATGTTGTACATAGCCACTAGGCCCAAGAGCGGAAACTGTTGATCGGGAGTTTCGCCGAGAAGATATGATGATTGTGAGCTTGTGACATGTTAGCTCATCACGGCCAGATCTTCTTAAAATGGCATCTCACAAATCTGTGCGAGGATACTGAGTTTGAACGGAGATTAGTGGGCAGTAGCATCCAGGCTCAAGCCGCCGCTGGTGTGGTTTTGTTCAGAGACCACGACATGAGGGATCATACGTGCGAGTGGCACTTGGACAAAACAAGGCGTTGAGCGACCCCTCGCCTCTGTGATGCGCTATGCCGTCTCGATGAACATGAGTGGAAGTGGTACCATCGGTCGTCGGGCCGTGGTTGTAACGAGTGGTAGGAGCGGATCACCACGTCTGGTAAAAGAACCGTTCGGCTGGATAAGGGGTTGATCCTAGATTCAACGGGCATAAGAACAAGCTAATAATTGCCCCACTAATATGGAGGAGAGTGAAATCCAATGACGGGAAGGTTATCCGATGGTGGTGGTCTGTCCTTCGCTGGATAAGACCGAAGGATCATTATTTCCAAGTTCAGGAGGCTGGCTGGGTGCGCCCGTGTGGTGGGATTGCATGCATGTCTTGTCCATGGTTGGAGTAGATAGCAGCTGATAAAAGTAACGGAGCCGCGTAGGGCTCAATACTTCGGCACTCACCCAACTGGTGCCATTGGATGGATGGATGGGAGTCCATGGAGCGTCTAATCAGAGGCTTGAACAAATAAGACGGCGAATAGAAGTGTGAACATGTCGATCCATCGCGCTTGTGTGTGCTTTGTCCAATGGACGGGGGTTGGGTGACTGAGGTCCACATAAGCCGCAGCGTCTCTATCGCTTCTGCTTTTGGGGTCAGGCGAGAGCTTTTCCTTCTCGAAGTAGGGTGGGACAAGACTACGGATACACGCATCTGCATCTCGACGTCCTAGGGAGGCCTGGGTGGATGCTGTTTAGTCTGTCTTACGCAGTACTTCGTACGTAGTACCGTACACGTTGACCGGTCCACTCTCTTATTGTTGGGGTCCAAAGCCGTCTGCGTCTTCCACGGGTGTATTTTCCACAGAGAGAGGAGTAACAATGCGAAACGTGGGGTTGGCCAGTCCTGTCGTGCTTGCCGCGCCTTGTGCTCCGTAGCGATTGCGTAGACGGACAAAATTGGCAGCTTCTAGCCGATGGGCTATGAGCCGTGGAGAGGAGGGGCACGTCCAGCATCAGGGTTTATTGGATCGCCGCTCCGTGGGGAGCTGGAAGGAAAGACAACGGTAAGGATCAGGACTGTCAGCAAGGGTTGTTGGTGTGGAGTTTCCAAGACTTTGCGATGATGGTGCAAAAGGTGCGCCCGGCTCCTCCAGGACAAGGGGTGTTTTTCTCGGACTTTCCAAGGTGTCAGGGGATCCTGGACAAGTCTGTCTTCCGATGTTAAGCAAAGCATGAAAATGTGGGAAACAATGGGAGGAATCATAGATATCAATGAACAAAGTACTCATTTACCTAAGTATGTAATCTGTGACGTGTGCATGGACCACTCCAGTGAGTACCGTACCTACAGTAGATTACAGAACAAGGAAAGATGAGACAGGGCAAGGCTGATAGAATGATAAGGAGTACTATAGGTACTGTGTAGGTACTGTAGACATCGAAAGCCCACGCATCCCTTTCCCACAGGTACGGTTTTTGGTGTTTGGTTGCAGATGGATGAAAATGTGTCCAGTATCCGCCCAAGATCCTGCATGCCACCACCACCATCATTTAGCACCAGCTTGTACGCACGCACAAACGGCGCGGGGGCCATGTTACCCACCTGAGTGCTATCCAATCAAGTAAATACTCTGAGTTTACTCCGAAAAAGGCGCGGGTAGTGACACTGTTCGATTCGCGCTCCGGAAGCACAAGCGAAACTGAGAATCAAACTTGTGCCGTTTCTGAGGTGTGTAGTTCGTGTGAAGTGTCACTCCCCAAGCCGTCTCTGCCTTAACCCAATAGAGCACCGGAATAATTATGGAACTTACATACGTAATCCCCCCCATCCGCTAATCATGAGTACCGGTACCTGCCGCACGTGAGACGGGTCCTGGCAGGTTGAGAAGTGAGGTGCGACCTGATGTTGTCGTGTACGTGTATCCGTATAACTTAGTAGGGATGAGGCAAGCCAGAGCTCAACAAGGAAAAGTGCGGATCGGTTCGGCCGCCCACCTCCCGGCTGCCACCACCACCGTCCCATCCATCTCGTCCATCCCCATCCTTCTGCATGGTACGGAGTAGGAAGAATCCATGGCGATTTCAAAGTTGGATATTTGTCTACCATCGCTCAACGCCGAAAAATCATGCAACAGATTCCCCGGTGCATGCTTGGCTTGACATCCATCCACAATCCACGATGCCTGCAGCTCCAAAATTCGTCAAACCCTCGTCGCTCAACTCTGAACTCAGCCCACACGACATTGATAGAAGATGGGGACAACCAACAAATCACACTATTTTGTACTTACTGTACGTATGGGACATGCGTGACGTAAGCTCCTTCTTGTCGACCGCTTCTTCTCCTGGCCAATTCTAAACGAAAATTAGCAGAACTTCAACTAGCAGCTCTCTGCGCTCAACGATTGATTGAGGCGCCCCGTAATACATTCTACTTACACTAGCGCAAGCCTGCTCGTCCCCGTGGTATCCCTGTTACTTTAAGGTTAGGAAGACTTTCTTCTTTGCCTTCTACGGAGTCCTTTACGGAGTACGGAGTACGGAGTATAAACTAGCCAGCGAATTAGATCCACCCTCTTTGCTCAGCGGCGTGTTTCCAACTTCCGGCCGAGCCTGTAGTAGCCTCGCCGCGTGCGCTGAGTAACCATATTTTCACCAGTATCGTTCCGTTAAGGAGTCAAGCGCTCGTACCGCTAGCCCAACCCAAGACAATAAGATACTGCTGCCGGTTCCACAGATCGACATTCATGGTTGGTCGCTTGACCAAAAAAGTGTCCAGCTAAATCACTTCAAGAAGATAGTCTAAGCTCAAACGAAAGATTGCCATATTCTTCCAGGGGCACGGAAAGTGAGGGAGAGATTTTCTCGGGGCGTACCACAAAGCCCAAAGACCCCCCTTGCACGGAGGCGCTCCCAGATCCCACACATCTGGTGCTAGATTACTTCAAGGCAAACCGACATTCGCCAACCTGCCGCAACTACACTTCCCACTACGCTGGCTCTTTGTTACGTCCAAGCCGGCCTTGTACTTCAGACCATGTCTGCGCAGACGCCTGCGACTAGTCTGTACTGCACAGTGCCATCTGCCCCCTGGCAAACATCGAGATCCCTCCTTCTACCACGGGGCCCCAGCTGCCCAGCCCTTCCCGGCGGTTCACTCGGCTCTAGCCCGAATACCCACTACGACCCCTACTAGGGGACTCGTCATCCTCTTCCCACCCACGGCTTCGGATAGAACCGTGCTATTGGCGAACACATGAAAAGTGGGACCCTTCGAAATCCAGCCGTGTGCCCAACTGCAAGTCGCAGGTTTCTTGGAGTCTCCAAGCAGACCCTAGCCCACCAGCTCGGGCGAGGACCTCGAATCGGTCAAAGGCATGGCGTTTCTTTTGGTGGGCGTGGCGGCTACGAGCAACGGCCCTGTCATTGACCCCCGCTCAAACCCCGGTCTTCATCCAACGGTTGCTGGCGCCACGCGTCTTGCAAGGAGACCAGGAGACCTTGAGACAGGACGTGACGGGTTCCAACTTTGTCTGTGGCTTTAATTCTCCACGAGTAGGGCAATGAGACAGTGTAGACAGTGAGATGGCGCCCGCTTTGGCAATGGCGTCATGTCACATTCAACACCCGTCGACTGACGTGGATATGTCTGAAGCCATCCCGTGTATGTTTCAACTAGCCATAGGCTATATTTCCGGTTTTCCAAGGCCAATCCAAGCAAAGACCCAACCACGAAGCTAGATTGTTATATGCCGCGTTCGCTATGACTTGACAGCTGATCTTGACCCAGCTCTGGTCCTAGGAGCCACGCCGGCGGTTCGCCAAAGCACCTACTGAGTCTAGCACTTAGCTCGAGTCCCTGATCGTAAAAGCCATGCAATATATCAACTTGAGTGAAGGCGGACCGATCCAAGGGCCGGGACGGATACATGGCATTGGAGTCAGCCAAGAATCCCCAAAACTCACACTGGTCCTGCGAGCACATCACTCCCAACCTAGCCCGTCCAAGGGTGCAGGGAGGGCTACGTGCCGAGAAAGCTTGGTGTGGTCCTTCGAGAGCACTAGGATCTCTTGGTTCTCTCCTATCATCTTGTACACGACATGGCCAATCGGCCAACATCTAGTCAACAAAACACTTCACCTTGCCTAGCGTAACCCCCGGTTCGGAATAATGAGGCTGTTGCTACATATGGCATGGCACCACTAGAACCTATACGTCTTTCCAAAAGT
Organism: Mariannaea elegans; assembly: GCA_930272665.1. Classification (NCBI taxonomy): domain Eukaryota; kingdom Fungi; phylum Ascomycota; class Sordariomycetes; order Hypocreales; family Nectriaceae; genus Mariannaea; species Mariannaea elegans. The sequence goes on from CAKNEU010000029.1 coordinate 218,199, forward strand.
TAATTACTGTCTTGTGCATCCAAAAAGCAGAGCAAAGTACTATTCAGGGCACCGAAGGACTTGGTCAACTTGTCTGTCATCGAGAAACAAGCACTCTGGACCTCTCGCAAGGAGACTGCTTCTGGGATACCCAACTCCGCTCGAAACACGTTAGCGGGCCTGGCTGATCTCAACAGCCCTGTCCAGCCAAAATTTATCAAGGGTCTGGCTCCTCCCCTTTGGTCCCCCATTTCCCATGCCTGGTCCAGATAATATTTCCGAATCTGCTTAACCCACGGAGAGCCCCGGATCACGGACCAGCGCCACTAACACGGTGCTGTTGCGGTACCCGGCCATTGGCGGGCACCGATATAGTCTACCTGCTTGCATACGCCAGCTTCCTCCAGACATTCCTTTTTGTTCCCACTCTTGTACCAAACATTACTCGACGCCTTCCTAGCCTCGTGTGACCTCTCTTTCTGCCTTATCCTTCGGCTTTTGCAATAACGGTCTGGTGAGGTGGCAGCCAGGACAGGTTCTTTGCTTAGCATTCCCGACCGTAGGAGCCCCAGCTTAGCAGGCGTCGATTCGGGACGGTTCCTCTCCGTTGCAGACATTGGTGTACCAGATGCTATCCTGGGATCAGCACGACGCCACACGGCAAAGCCACCCGTTTCCAGTATCATAATCTTGTTCAGGTATTCTACACACTGCGTTAGGGTTGGACAAAAACATCAGCTGGATTCTTTATTGTCAACGAGGGTTTCGGTTGCACGGCCTGGAAGTATCGAGATACCGATAGTGCAGAGAGCAGGTCTACACAACATCGACCAAGACGTTGCAAACAGTCACTTCGTGGCCCCAAACTTGATTGACAACCAAGCGGCATCCTCACAGTTGACTCGGACTCGATCGCGAAACAGCGCGAGGCCTGGAGGTCGCCACTTGTGCAGGGAACCTAACCACCCAACTTCTAGGTCAGAGTAGTGTGCATGCTCGTTAGCCAGCACTTGTCTCGCACCCTTCACGCTCAGGGGCCCGTGGAAAGCCCTTTCAACCACCCCGCCAGAGGTTGGGATACGAAAGGGCACTCAGCCATGGCCGCCTCGTCGCAGAATCCTTATACCCGGTCCCCCAATCACTCGACAAGGTCCTACGACTCTTCTTCAGTCTCATCTGCCACCTCACCAAAGCCTTCGTCACAGTATCTTACCAGTGTGATGAGTACCAATCCTAGGATAAATACGGTGCCTACGCCTCAACCCATTGGCATCTCGCCTCTCCCGCCTGTTAGCCAGGGCTTCCAGCCCTACACGTCGATGATAACCTCATCATCATTGGGCCAGGAGTCAGATTCTGTGGCTAGTACGCCGGGGGCATCTAATGCGCATATGGTTGGACCGCCCGGTCCCCAGACACAGAAAAGGGCCTACCGCCAGCGAAGGAAGGATCCAAGTTGTGACGCGTGTCGAGAGAGGAAAGTCAAGTGTGATGCCACAGAGACTACCAGCTGTTCCGAGTGCTCGAGTCGAAACGTCAAATGTCAATTTACCAAGGAGACGAACCGACGGATGTCGTCCATCAAACAAGTACAGGATTTGGAGAAGCAAATGGAACGGGTGAAACGGGAGAACAGCGGCTTGAGACGAATGCTTCAGGACAGAGATGGATCAATGGATCTGGATATCGACACGACGGATCATCTTTCTCCTAACCTACCAGCGATCGGCTCTGAACCGAAGCGACGAAAACGACCTGCTCCAGTTTCGGAGTTGGCCAGAGCAAGGGCAAACGTACGGAACTTTGCGAAAGGCGTCTGGAAACCCCCGGCCCAATATCGGGCCCTAGCACTACTCTCCTTCGACCCTCCAAAGCCGGAACTCCCTCCGAGGCATACTGTTGATCATATATTGCACAGTTATTACTCATCTTGTCATGCCATGTTCCCTATTTTGCATTTCCCTACATTCAGAGCTATGGTTGATAGTCTATACACCGGCAACAACCTAGCAAGAACACCGCCGGCGTGGCTTTCCTTGTTCTTTTCTGTTCTCGCAGCAGGCAGCCTCTTTGGGCCTGTCACGCAGCCAGCTTCATTCTACAAGCCTGCCGAATTTCTTGATGCAGCAAACAAGCTGATCGACCCCTGGAGCAATGACTTGATGTTGGATGACGCGAGGGCGCTGATTTTGATTTCGCTATGCCTCAACGAGATGAATTTGAAATCCGCGGCATGGACATGGTTGGGCAGGGCAGTGCGGGTTGGCCAAGAGCTTGGCCTTTATTCCGAATCCGGGCCTTGGCCTGTTATCGAGGGTGAGATGCGTCGGAGGACATGGTGGACGATTTACATCTTGGATAGAACTCTAGCAACGGAGTTGGGCCGACCGGTCTTGATCGACGACGACGACTGTGATGTGTCATTGCCTGCGGGCGTCGATGATCAGTATATTCATGAAGGAGGCATGTTAGTTCCTAATGGGGCCGAACCGCTAACGCATTCGCTTCTTGCCGTAATCCATGTTGTCAGGTCATACACAACACTACTCACAGCCCTGACACCTGCAAGCCTATCATCATCACAGATTTCGAATCTCGACAGCCACTTCAAAAAATGCTTGGACACGTTCCCTCCAGCCTGTGAGCCATCCAGCACTGTTCCGTTGGCGCCTCATTTTCTTGCGCCTCTGGCGTATCTACTCCATGCTCGATTGCTCCTCCACCGCTATCATCTCGATCCTGGATATTCTCTCGAGGCTCGACTAGCAGCCGTTGAGAACTGCACTCACGTCGCTCTCGACACCGCTTCCCTGCTCCAACGATCGAATACGACGCTCCTTGCTGAAGGAGCAACGGCTCTTCTCACTACGCATATTTTTAGATGCACCTTATTCTTGCTACTAACGGGCTACCACGACCGCGCCACCACCTGTGTTAGGGCATTGGCTGCGATAAGTGTAAGGAGAGACGTTGCAGTTCCTTGTGGCCGGTTCTTATCCTTCTTTGTCTCCGCCCTAGGAACGAAGAGAGCTGAAGCGGCCAACTATGTTTCCAGAGGGGCACCCACTCACTCTTTTGGGCCCCCCCGACCGCCTGTCGATCCAACAGCTCTTGCTCAGCTATTGGCTCGTGATGAAGACTTTCTAGCATATGTCTCGGCAGATCTACAAGCGTCACCAGATGCCTCCTGGCTCTGGGCCGGGCTAGAGCGTGAGACACAATTGCCTCAGTTGTCCTCGGCCGCAGCATCTCAGCCTACAGGCGGTACCAATAATCTCGTCAGCAATGAAGCAAGGACTGGATTGACAGAAGTGGAGGACAGGGAATGGGGCGGATGGGCCCGACTAGAAGCAGCGGTTAATGGATTGGATGTAGCGGGAAACGCAACTCCCACACCTCCGAACCCTCCTGCCTGGACACTACCTCCGCCTATTAAGAGCGAGACACCCGGTCCAGCGGTTGATATCCCTCGATTAGGTGACGTTCCAAGATTTGGATCTGAGGCCAGTGGAAGAGCAAGTCCGGCAGGGACCAGTCGTCGAAGTCCAAGTGGGAGCACTCCGGGCAAGTCCAAAGACCGTCTAAGCATTGCGAATATTATCTGAAATTTCTACCTTGACGCTCGAAAAGAAATTACGCTAGAGAGCTTAATGTTTACTTGTATATCTATGATAGCACGTAAGGGTTTTTCAAAGGCCTAACGATCATGAAAAAAAATACCCTAATATATGAGCATATTACCATAATTTTCTTGTCCCGATGTCTCATTTATTTGATTTTTTTTCTTGCTTACAACCGGTATCATGGTGACTGCTGGTTTCTGCTGCTACAGAACCCTCTTAGAAGGGACGCGAAAATGAGAGGTGGTGTGAGTTATGAATCAGAATAGCGAAACGCGGCAAAGGGGGATGTGATGAATTTTGCGAAGTGGGAAACCAGCAAGTGTGAACTCTTTGAACAGGAAACCTTCGTGGAGCGGGTGCGTTACAATGAAAGAGAGACACGCCTATGGTTTATTCGGCTGCCATGAAATACTGGCAATCACGGTTCCATCAATGTTTTGAGGACAAGTTTAGGGCAGACATTTTTGGAATTGATCAACCCTACGTCAGGGGCCGTGTGCACTAGCGATGTGCCGCCGATCTACTCTTTGTCTTTGCTAAAGCCCAGCTTGATAACTCTCTCTCTAAGGAAATTTTGCATGTATCCGCTGTCATTCATGTACTCTGCCAAGTCGAGGGCCTTGAGCGCCCACTGGTGACACAAGGCTTCGTCGCCACGGGCAAGAATATCAATGCTATGGTTGAAAGTGGTGGCGACGACCCAGTCTAGCTCGTCAGTAGGAAAAGGCCGTTCCATCTGTCCCAGGGTTAGCTAGACTTCGATTTGGTCCGTGTGATTTGGTACGCACTTGGTGTCCTTCGCGAGCGATCTGAAGGGTTTGTTCAACAACTTGCAACGCCAAGTTATCCTCGAGCGGTAAGACAGCCTGGAACATGCACCGAAGGTACTTTGCCAGCCTCTGAATATCGAAGTCCTCAAGTTCAAATATTTCATTGATGATGAGGCGCATCGTCGTGTAGAGCACTAATAAAAGATTGTCAGTCATCCTTGTTTATCCATGCGTTCAGCCTTCAAGGGGTGCCATCCCACCATTTCCTGGAGCGTGGCTTCTTAGCAAGCAATCTCCCATAGCCTTGTACATGAGCTCGTCTTTGCACATCTTTGCCTTTCTGGCAATCTGGCCTAGCTCTTCCCAACTCCTGAGACAGACAGCACCTTCAAAATCAAAAACGAAGAGGGTCGCGGCTTTGGCGAGCATGTCCCCTAAAGCTTGCTTGTCGCTTGATCCTGGCTCTTTTTGAAATGTACTCTCAAAAGTGGCATCGAAGGCCGCAACGTGCCGTCGCATCTCCAAATAACGCTGAAGTTGCTCTTCCACCTTGTCTTCTACCCGAGCCTGCGACACAAGTGCTGCTGACACGATAAAGTGGCAGCGCATTGCAGTGAGTTGGACATCGTACATGTCCCCCGTCGGGATATCTTGCGGATAGCAATGAATGAATCCAAGGCAGGAAGTGAATATGCGAATCAAATGACACAGTTCCTAGACATGACATTTTGCTACACCGACATTGTAGGCGTTCTTTCGAAACCATTGTAGCTCTGGCAATGTAAACAACTTGTTACCACCCGGATCTCTGGGGTCCGAACTTGCATATTCAGCGGCTGCCCCATGTCAGTTTCTCCTTCATGATGGGAAACACAACTTACCTCTCTCAAATATATGGCATGTGTCCTCCACAAGCCCGGCGCCGTTATTGGGAGCCTCCTCTTCCTGATTCTCAATTATATCAGCTAGTCGAATTGCGCATCGCATAATGGAAGGAAGGTGCGCTTTCGAAGTCGTTCCTGAGCCGCACTTCTCTACAACTGCTTTCAAAGCAGCTAATGTACAGAGCTTGTCCCCAACTTGTTGTGCTTCTCGGACGCAGGCGTAGAGAATGTCCTGGCTTTTTTCCTTATCAGAACATCTGCTTAGATGTTCGATACATTCACAACCTAACTCATGATCCCATTCAATGAGGGAAACTCTGAACATAAGATACCTGGTCAAGGGGTCGTCTCGCACAAGCGTCGGCATAGCCTCGAATGCTGATTTTGCCGCATCACTATCACCGCAATTTATTGTACACATGATTAGCTTTCTTCCTAACTTCCCTTTATTTGTGTCACCGCAGTTGGAAAATATTGGATGAAGGGCTAACTGACACCACATTGCTGCAGCCTTATACTGTTTCTTGGTGTAGATGGCCTCTACTTTCTTCCAAATAAGCTGTCCAAGTTAGCAGCGGGGCTCCACCATACTGAATCAGACCTACCGATTGGGCAGCGGCAGTAACATCGGTTTGCAGCAAATTCTCGGATTCAAATGGAATCCGGTCAAAGAAGGCCGAGAGATCATTCTGTTCCTCAGAAGACTCGGTTTCCATCGTGCTCATCCAAACCCGGCGAACAATAGTCTTCCCAATCCATTCTGTGTTCTTCAATGGTAATAGTTTAGTTACCAATAGTTCATCTAGTAGCCCTGTCGCTAACCTGGAGCTTCTGTCCCGAAGCTCCTTAATGTTGTGAAGTAAAAAGCTCAGAGCAGCGTCCGAAAAATCGAAGGATCGGATCATACGTCGTAGTATACTAGCGCAAGCGTCTGTGTTAAGTACCTCTTGGGGTGACTTCTGCAGAAGTTCAAGTCTCCAGTGTAACACGATGGGCTTGTCCCCGATTTCTGACTCTACATAACTAACTAGATCATCAGCTTCTTGCATGTGTTCTGGGGAGCCAATCGTGAGAAGGATTTGGACAAGGCCGTGGCAAATTGTTAGCCGTAGGTCCAAACTCTGAGCGGATAGCCGATCTACCTCCTGGTCGTTGATTAGTTCGTAGGCACGCCGAAGCCATTTCAAAGCCATGACGTGATCGCTTTTTAAAGAAAGGTCGCTTCCAATGTGATGTAGAGTATTAGCCATATGCTCGGCCGAGGAGGGGTCTAGGTAGTGTCGAAGCGCCTCGATTTTGCTATGCATGTGCTCTGCGACGTCGAGTCGGTCTTCTTTCCAAGCCTATCGACTTTAGCCATGCCTGTAGCCTGGGGATTCCAAACATACCAGAGCCATCCTCATCGTCAGATATTCTGCCTCAAATCTCTTCGTCATCGCTAGATCCTCGCGAGCCCCCCCATCTATCGCCTTCAGTCGCTCGACATAGTCAGCAACCTTGTGCAATCCCAGCCGTGCGCCATCGAGATCTGATCCGTCGATGCAAACTCTTCCAACAATCAATGCCAAGTTCAGAAGATACATAATATGCTCCTCGGTCTCGTTCATCCCAACGTCATGGCTCTCTCGTGCTAACACGTGAGTTAGAAAGGCGAATACTCTGACCCTAACAAACAGCCGCGACCTCGCCACAGAAAGCGATGAGTTATCATTCCTCCTCTTTTCTCGGACGCAATCGTTCCACAGCTTCCTTCCACAATCCTTAAGCTCTTTCGCAACTTGGGAAGGGATGCATCTAGCTTTCTGGGGAAGGCTGTTGAGAGTGTGAATATGATAGTTGACGTCGGCGAGAAGAGTTTCGGTTGAGTTGCTGTCAAGAAAGATGGGGACTTTTGTGAGAAGGTCGTCGGCGAAGTCTTTTTAACGTCACTCAGTCAGCAAGAATAAGAAAAGGATGGAGTGTGGGACCAGACCGATAATTGAACGGATCTTTCTATCACGGCCAGTCGCAGCCGGATCAGAAGGAGTCATTCTGATTGTGAGAGGACCGATAAATCGAAAACCTCATTCTTTGTATTGCATCATGTCAAGGAAGTAATACGCAGCTTTTTGGATCCGAGTACCGAGCGAACAGATGTTTGCCTAGAGCTACGTTCATGCAGAGTCCGAGCGGGCAAGAGCTCCTTGAAGGTCCTTTCCTCCCCTGAGGTGTTTACCGAGTCACATCACCAATATTCAACAAAGCAAAAACCATGCGAACGCCAACAATGATGTAATAAATGGTAAAGCACACGATGCTATCTGCGTCTTGCAGACGATATGTAGGTACGCATATATGGGGTAGTGGCTCCGCGCATAACCTGGCGCCTAGAAAAAAAAAAAGCAAACAAGTAGTTCAAACCAAGCCTTTTAAGTGTATTTTCATTTGTCGCGAAGCCAATTTAATAGCCACCCTAACCGCTCCTGGGATCCTGCTCAACGTATACTAGAAGGTTATATATACCAAAACGTGTCTCTTATGAGAAGTGATGCTCATCCTCACTGTGTGGGCGGGTCATGGGGTAGGAAGTTGCCCACGATCAGGGCGGGCCTGTTGGAGAGTCAAGTTAGTAACTCATGAATTCCATGAAGTAGTTGGTGTAAGACATGATATGAAGACGTACAGTTTATGCTCGTCGCGTCGAATCATAAAGGAGAAACAGCACTTCACAATTGGATGGTTTGATGACGGGCTAGGGTTCTTGAGCGAGCAGGCCGTCAGAAGGGTTTCATGAGCTGGGTCGAAGGCGATGGTTCCGAATTCTTCCCAGTACCGCACCGTCGACTCTTCTGTTAAAATTTCGTGCAATGCAATCTTTCCCTGTATCGTGTTGTAAGAGTCAGCGAATCATTATCCCCAAATAAAAATTGTCACATCAAGGTAGCCAAGATGAGACAAGAGCTGAACTCACATCTCTTAGCTTATCCACTGAGACTCCGATTAACTCAGCCATCTCCTTGTTACCTCGGAATATTTCACCAGTCCTTCGCCAACAACACGCCGGTACGGCCATGCTAGCAAATACTCGATCATAGTCCATGAGTTGTTTCTCGAACCACATCTCCACGTACACAAGCTCCATGTCCGTCAAAGCCTGAGCCTTTTCGCGGAACTTTGGTCGGAACTGGTTAATAGTGCGCAGAATCTTCTGCTTAGAAGAGGGCGCAATGTGGCTATCCAGATAGGTGCCAAGCCGGGCATAACCTTTGATATAGTTAAAGGGCTTGAGCAGGCCAGCTTCGTATTTGGCCCTGAGGACACGACTCATACGCTCCTCTGGGGTATCGTTACCAGAAGGATCGGCAGCCTGGAGGTAATACTCCCTAGCCTTGTCGGCGGGCCCTATATTCCCCGCCCTCGACATGTTCTTTCCATCGAGATTCGGCGGGGGCGGCATCATCGCTCCCCCTGACATGTTCGCCTGGTTCGGGCCGCCTGGTTGCAGCGAGTTGTTGGTACCAAAGCCGGACAACATGTCCGACTGGCTCGACCGTCTGAATGCCGGACTTTGCTGGTCGTCAGACGGCACCCCTCCGTCATCGAGTAAGCTAGTATGAAGGAAGTCGTTGAGTAGGTTAAACTCGTGAGTAACTTCGGGAGCAATCATGTAGTTGGGGTGGTAGCTGTGCATGTCATGGAAGTGGTTTTGAGCAGTCATCCATGCATCCTGGAAACCCGCGACTAAGTGGCGTGTCAGTCGATATAGACAAGGTCAGAGAAGTCGGTGACGGCCGTTCCCGTTCTCCACAGTCGGTTTAAAAACAAACAAGCCAAAAAAAAAAAAGCCAAAAAAAAAAAGAAAGGTCTGGCCCGCCCTAAGGCAGGCCCTGGCAGGACAAAGAAAGCTTGAGACGTACATTGATTCGCATTACTGTTCCCGTTGTTCAACGTATTTCCCTGCAGGCTGGAGACAGCCCCCGGTTGCACAAGCAGCGGGTTGCCTGGTCCTATCATGCCCCCTGCCGCGAACCCTGACTTGCGTCTGGTCCCGTCAAAATTTGGGGGTGGGCCCATAGTGCTCGAGATGGAACTGCGGGCTATATCGGACTGGGCGTCATCATCGACAACAGAGGAGCTCTGTATGCTCTGAACACTCTTGGCCTTTTTAGAATCGGCATCGCGGGGTTCGTCGTGACAGAGGTGCCCGATATTGCGTTTAATACATCTCGTGCATGGTCTCTCCTATTCACAGCGTCAGCGCATGGAACTAAGTTTCAAGGAGGTCAAGCAAGCCCTCCGACTTGGTTAACACCACCATCTACCATCTCCATCTATAGAGCAATAGAGGCGGCGCTAACTGTAGAGGAAAGGGCCTTGCCGTCCAGGTAATACATACGAGATCGCAAGTCATGTGCTAACCGCGCACAAGAAACAGCCCGTCAGCCACGCCTCTCAAAAGACTCGATGCAAATGCAAGCAAAGGGGAAAGAAGGGGGGGAAGAATGCCCGAGGTTGGCGTTGTGTCGCCACACAGAGGCGCAGAACAGAATATCTGAGCGCCTCAGTGCCCATGGACGTTGGCAGGAGCCAATTGCACTGCAAAGACTCATCCTGGTGTTGACTTACAGATCGTCGGCAATATACACAAGCTGTAGGGACGCGCACGCCCCAGCAATGTCAGCCCAAGTTCAATTCTTTATTACACGGGCCCCTGCAGCAGTCTCGACACAGACCGTGTCTTTGAGAGTTGGGCCTCAACGTGGTTTGGATGGTGGTGCTCGCCGTCGCTATGCAGCGGCAACCGCACAGATCCTAAGCACCACAGAGTCCTAACTCCCCAGGTTGAACCTGATCTTCTCGCACCTTGGCGTAAAGACATCACAGAGGGATTTAAGACTGGGCTAGGAGGTTCGTATTGGGAGGATTGCGTACCATGGTTCACCTTGCGTCTCTTCTTGGGACTCTTATGAGTTGTGGCTGTCGCGCCATCGGCAGGCTTGTCGCCCTTTCCCTTGCCATCTTCAGTTTTGATACGGTCGCCTATCTTGCCGCTCTTGCCCATGGCCGCGGGGTTCCGGTCGGTCATGTTGTCTTATGCTCCCATTGGATCTCGAGGTTACGCAATGGGGCGTCAGGTTCGCAGATCATTTGCGGCTCGTTGCAGAGTCTTGGAAGAGTTTACGGGCTCAGTGTGAGCAAACACGATCCATCCGCAGTTCGGGGCTTTCGGATGCAATTGCGATCCAAGGGTCGCGAGGGTATGCGCGTTCCGTTCCCCCTGGAGGAGGTGTGGTCGCTCGCGCGAGACGCCCAAGCCCGACGGGCGGCGGGGAAGACGGTATCGGTCGATGAGGCTTCTCGGCTGAGTGGCGCGATGTTGACGAGATGGAATTGAGGCCGTAGAGAGGGCGGGTGGAAGGCTTGGTGGGTGGCGAAGGTGAGGGAATTGAAGTTAGAAAAACAAGGCGTCAAAGCCTTGTAAAATTTGGGGACGAAGTTCGGAGAGGAAGCAAAAGTATGATTGAGGCACCCGGCCGGTGAAGTTTGACCTGACCTGGGGCCGGAATGGGCTGAGCCTGGTTGCCCCAAGTGTGGACGGACTGTGGGGGGGGGGGGGGGAGGTCGCGGCCCCGCACGAGAGGGACGAGGGCGGG
>CAKNEU010000029.1:229097-391125 GCA_930272665.1 Mariannaea elegans
CCCCCCCCCCCCCCCCCCCCCCCCCCCCCCCCCCCCCCCCCCCCCCCCCCCCCCCCCCCGGCACCGCACGAGAGGGACGAGGGCGGGAGTGGATTAATTTTTTAGTGTAGGTTGTTGGCCGCCTGCTAAGTTAGTTCACGTTCACTGGGTTTTGCAAAGCGTAGTGAGGAATCTTGAGTGTGCAGACGGGGATAATGGCAGCCGTCCGCGGAAGTGGATTCTCAATACCGTGGTATGAGGCAAGGCAGGTACGGAGTAAGGGTAGTCAGTGGAGAGGTGTAGTTGCGCCAAGAGGCAATTCGCGGCACAGAGTCAGTAATGATGATGCTTCAGCAACGCAAGTTAGTTGGTGCCTACAAGGTTCCAATGGTACTTCTATGGAACATTCTGCAGGCAAGGAAGAAGCTGGAATAAGGAGAGCGAAGGAAGGCAGAAAAGTGCTTGGTCAGGTTAGCGGGCAATTCACCCCCGTCTATCTTGTCTTTCTCTTGGACAATGGCATCATGGCGGAGGCTATAACGACACAGGGCCTGGCCCGAGCAAATGATGTCCGTTCCAACCACAGGGTCCTCCAGCCTCCAACGGTTCAATAAGCACAGCCAAGTGTGCTCTGTAGACGGTACAACCAGCATCTGTCTACAGGGGTACAGGGCCCTTCGATTGACCAGATGGATCACAGAAATGGAAGTTTGCGAGAGCGTCATGACCCAGTGACAGCTTGGTGGAGCCAGCTTACAGCACGAGAGAACGATATGGGAGCCGCTTCCAGCAGGGCTGCGCGTTGGTGGCTGATGGCGGGGACGACTAGAAGGAAAGCGAGAGAAGCCCAGAAGATGGATCATAGTCGGGTAGGAACCCGCTCACTCACTCACCTGCCCGGTGAACAATTCCATTGAAGCCCCTGGATTCGAAGTTGGTGGCGCAAATGGCTTAAGGCGGCGAATCGGCTAATCTTCATTGTTACTCTTCTTCCTGTGGTTTGTATGTCATTACAAGAAACTGACCAAAAGTTAATCCAAAGCTACCCGCATCGACTCATGGGTAATTTTGAGATTTGGTGCTCCATACGTAATGGCTAATACGAATCTCACATTCAGTGTCTACTCCGTAGGACTCGCATTCTATGTATCATGAACATCTCTCCTCTTACGGTGCTTGTTTTCAAGGACCACAGCCCCCAACTGCTTTGTCTCGTGGCTTCTTAGCGCTGCAGAAACCCAACATGATACAGCTCTTGGCTTGGCATATACAGTGCATATTTTGGAGAAATTCGCACAGTAATGTACATGGATAGAAATAGAACCCAAAACAATACACCCACCAACTAAGATGCACATCATGATGATGAGCATATTCCGGATCGGATCCGAGCCGTGGGGGAGAGGGGGGGGATAGAAAAACAAATGAAAATGAAAATGCAGAAACATTCAAAAGAAGCAAAAGCAGGAAGAAATGAAGAGGCTGGGAAAACAAACAATGATGCATGGAGTACCTTGCTTTGGAGTCGTCTCCTGCACCGAGTGAAGTTTGCGGGGTCTACCCGCGTGCGAGATAACCGAACGTCACAAAGAACGGGTGCATTCTTCGAAGTACAGATTACTTAGTAGTCTATGTTTCCCCCGGCCACCGCACTGCCCAGCCTGGAGACCGAAAATCTGCTGACACCCCAGGATTCCGATTCGTCATTGGCGGCGTCAGGCCACTTTCCTTCTGTTGTCACGGGCCTTCGCTGGCCTCATGCTTGTCCTGCTCATCATTCATCGGCCTCTTATGTATTCTGGCATGATTTTTTAACGGGGCCGACTGATACGATTTCTGATCTCCTATGTCCACAGCTCAGACCAGAGATACATGCGTAGTACAAGATGAGCATCGATGGTGATCCTTGGTGATGATGAATTTGGGGGTCTACGGTACGTACTTCGGATACAATTTCCGTCTAATCAGTGCTCAAATCGTGAAATGTACTGCACAGTGTGTCGACGAGATGGAATTCGTTGCGCTGGCTCAGGTCAGTTTAGGCGTTACGGGGCTCATATGCGCTTTGCCAAACCTGGCAATGCCTCGCCTGGGGAGGCGCCCAATGTGCGTACGTACGTGCAAGGTGCTGTACCTCCTCCGTAAATCCTTTTCCTACGGATATTCTCCCGTCAGCTCCCTCCCCCCCTAGTACTCTCTACTACTCCCTTCTACAGTGGTATTTCTGCATCCTGAAAATCTTCTCTTTTTCTTCACCGCTTTCTCTCCTCTCGAGTCAGAACCAACCGTGTCAAATGGGGGGTTGCGGCCCTCCCGGCTCTCCCCATCTTCCGGCCTCTAGCCAAAACCCACACGATCCATCCCGATCATCGGCTAAGTGCGGCTATAGTCACGCGCTCTCTATCTTCCTTGGGGTTTCGCAATACATTCGGTCTGGTTGATCTACCGAGCGTCGCCTTGTATATGGACGGAGTTGTATCTTGGTTGCATGTGCCTGGACGATCAATTCCCCTTTCCCCATTCGAACATCGGCATTGTACCCGGCTCTCCAATTTTCCCTCCATCAATAAGCCCCGATCATCCGTCTATCCATTCATGTCTTCCCCAAATGCCTTTTTCCCAGGTGCTTTCATAGGCTCCCGGCTCCCTTCCCCTCCCACTAAGATGCCGCCGTGTTACGCCCACCCGCTGGACCGATACGATCAATGCAAGACATCCGTCCATGACTGACAACGGAATGGTCGCCTGACCCTAATAAACCGTTAACTAAATGCCAAATACATAGACTACTCCGTCGTGCCTACAATATTATCTTGACTAACACGCCACGACACCATCGTTTAATCTATTTTCCCCAGGGTACTAATAAAAATAAAATTGCAATAGCATGATCTATCTGTCCGCCTGTCCCACAGCTTCATCTACCGATCGCCACATTTCTTGTCGACCTCGTGCAGCTTACAGATCTGCAGCAGTCGCTTTCATTTCCAATGCTCTTGCATATACCCAATGAGGCTGGCAGAGCGACGCCTCGCTGCACCCACCCGTAAAGCGGTGCAATCAGCTCCAAGCATTCCAAAAATTCCCAATGCACGTTGACTCTTCCTTCGTTCCTCTTTTGATCTAATACTTGCGGACTTTCATGCCACGATCCACTGACGTACATGCACATAAACAACGAGCCCCCAAGCCACTTACGAAGCGATCAGGCAGATCTCTCACACGATATTTGAGATCAACATGAGTTTTTGACACATGCAGCTCTTAGTTTCTTATTTCCTTTTTCTTGACATTATTATGCCGCGTACTTCACGGTCACGTTGGCTGAAATATCGTCACATTGAGGCTAAGGCCGATGCCCGTGACCCCACGGTCATTCACGCTTACATGCATTGATCCGTAAAAGCAAAGCAAAGTAAGTACGTAGCATTCCCAGATAAACATCCTTGAACCATGAAACCCGAAACTAGAAATCGTATACACATCGTCGTAAGATCTGACCGGTAGCTCGATTTGGTCAGACCGAATTCCCCGCACAATCTATTGAACTCCATGATATCCAGTCCAATACTCCCCTCCACACACATGTATTAACTATTCAAACCTTCGCTTCATATCGCCACAAAGAAACTCTTCTCGCCCTCCTTCGGTAAAACCCTTGCCTTGCGCATAATTTCATCCTCGCACGCCAATCGTATTCTCTCGGGTGTAGCCGGGCTCTCCAACCTCAGCAGTCCCGGATTCTCATCTTTGCCGACCTGCGCCGCAACGCCCGCGCTCGACCGAGCCGCCTTGAGGGCGTCGCGAATTGCAAAGAACACCGCGCTACCCATGAAGAACGGCGGCTCCCCCACACCTCGGCTCCGGTGGATCGTCCGTAGCTCCTTCCACTGCACATCCTTGAGCAAAGACACATTGAACGTTTGGGGAATGTCCCTGAAACCGGGGATCTTGTAGGCTCCGGGGCCCCGCGTGAAGAGATTCCCCGCCATCGGCCCGTTCCGTAACCAGAGGGATTCTTCCATGGTGAACAATCCCAGACCTTGGATGAAGGCTCCTTGAATCTGCCCGTAGTCGATAGCCGGGTTGATGGACTGGCCTACATCCATCTTGATGTCCGCTTGTACACACGTCCATGTTCCCGTGAGAAGGTCAATCTCGACCTCGGCTGCGGCAACGCCCTGAGTAAAGTAAAAGAACATTTTGCCCTTGTTCGTAGACCAATCATACCCAATTTCGGGCGTCTTGTAGAATCCTTGAGCCGATAGGTTCACTCGGTCGAAGTACGCCGCATGTGCGAGATCCTTCATCGTTGCCTCTGGACCTAGTTTCTTTCGGTACGGCGCTAGACGCTCATTGAGCTGCTGGCAAGCATTATATATAGCATATCCATTCAAATCTGAAGATGCTGAAGCAGCGGTTGATGAGGCATTGGCCACGGTGTTGGTAGCTGTCTCTGAAATGAAAACGTTATCCAGAGGAACGCCCAGTGCTTGTGCTGCAACCTGGGTTAGCTTAGTATGAAGACCTTGACCCATCTCAGTTCCGCCGTGGGCCACCAAGATAGACCCATCGTGGTAAATGTGAACCAGAGCACCAGCCTGATTCAGGAACAAGGCTGTGAATGAAATGCCAAACTTAGTAGGGATGAGAGCCATGCCTCTTTTTCGCCACGTATTCGTCTCATTAAATACTGCCACGGCCTTATTCCGCTCCCCATAATTTGACTCGTGTTGGATTTGCTGAAACATTAAAGGCACATGCCAATCTCCAAGCCCTTGGTTGAAATGAGTCTGGTCATCGTCCTTGTACATGTTGATCTTGCGGAAGGTGTTTACGGGCATACCCAATCGATCTGCGACCTCTTCCATATATGTCTCACAGATAAACATACCCTGAGGGCCACCAAAGCCTCGGAATGCCGTATTTGACATGGTGTTTGTTTTACATAAATGCCCTCTGACCAAGATGTTCGGAATCTTGTAACATCCGTCCACATGTGTCATGGCTCTCTCGCACACAGCCGCGCTGAGGTCATATGTCCACCCTGCGTTGTTGTAAATGTCAACCTCGAGAGCTTGGATCTTGCCGTCTTTGTTGACTCCCACTTTGTACTTTCCAAGGAATGGATGTCTCTGACCACTTGTGACCATATCCTCTTCACGGGTGAGCATGTATCGGCATGGCTTCTTGGTCTTCTTCGCTGCTAGTGCTAGCACTGAACTAAGCGGAATGGAGCGAGTCTCCTTGCCGCCGAAACCACCGCCTAGTCTCTTAACTCGAACGACCACTTTATTGGCTTGTATGTCGCATACTCGAGAGGCAAAGGCTTGTCTATTCTTGGTTAGCATAGGGCCTGATCCTGAGAAGACCAACTAACTTACGTTTCATTTGCGTTTTGGGTACTGGCAAAGATTTCCAACTCGCCATCTTCAAGTTTTGGAACAACCAGACAAGCATTTGTCTCAAAATAGAAATGCTCCTGTCCTCCCATCCTTGCAGTTCCAGTAAAGGTATAGTCACAGTTTTTGAATGCTTCTTCGGTATCGCCGTTCCTAATCTCTTTCCCAAACTTGTGAAAACTCTGCTGCTCTATGGCCTCCTCGATTGAATAGATGGCGTGGAGATCCTCGTACTCAACCTTGACAGCTCGTGCTGCCTCTTGGGCTCTGGCAGGTGTTGTCGCCAAAACCAAGGCAATTACCTGACCAGCTGTGAAGACTTCATCGTTGGCAAACAAGGGCTCGTCGAAGTTGGGGGGGCCAAACATGTTGGCTTCGGGAGAAGGCATATCATCCTTGTCCACGATGTCCACTACGCCAGGAATGTCCAATGCTGGGCCGTAGTCGACAGACAAAATCTTTGCACGAGCCTTCTTTGATAACACATAGCAGGCATGGAGCTCGTTCTTCAAGGGAGGGATATCATCAGTATACTGCGCTTCGCCAGTCACTTGCTTCAACGCAGATAAGTGATTGTTTGACTTCCCAGTGATCTCCTTGACGTAAGCAGCCGCGGCGTGCTCGTCAACCTTGCCCCTCGAAAATTCTCTCTCAATCTCACCAATAGCATGGCTGTCGACACCATCAAAGTCCTCGTTCATAGTTTTTAAGATATCGTGGTAGAATCGGTAGAAGAAGCCGAATGCCAAAGCCTTTCGATATGAGGCCATTCCTCCTGGGACGCTAAAGGCCATATCAAAATCATGGCCAAGAGCACTCATGGTTCCCTCAAGCGTTTTTAGGTCTGCCAATTTTCTTCCCACCAAGTATTCCATGGCCGATTTTGCTGCCACAGTCGTCGCTGCCATACCGCCATAAATGAGATTGCATTCCTTGACGATTCCCTCCTCATCCAGCTTGACTCGAAGTGCACTGGTGACAATAGCAATATCATCATCTTTGCGCTTTGCCTGCTTGTAGGCTCGGAAAAACTCGCCCTTGGCCGCGGTAACTGGGATACGAATTGATTTGATGATGGCATCTTCGGGAAGAGCTGTCTTTCTGTATCCGGTGAAGAACTGTGACATCGGAATTTCTGTCTCCTTGGTTGCCGACTTGGCGACCAAAATGGCATTTGCGGCCCATAGAACAGGGTTCAGGTCAGAAATGGGAGAGGCCGTCGCCAAATTGCCTGCTGGTGTTCCAACGTTTCGGATTTGTCTTCCTGCAAAATATTTGAGCTGTTTCAAGATGGCCTCAAACACTTGTCCTCTACTGTGACCATAATGGGGAATCGACTGCTCGCATATTTTCTCCAAGTCAGTTAGGACGACGTTTCCACCAATCTCAAGATGGTCATCCTTAAGATCATATTGTCGCAGCTCTGCGATATCGCCAACGAATACCGAGACGGGATATTGCAAGGCCTTGAACTTGGTCTCAATTTGAGTTTCTGTGCTTCCTCCAATAATTTTTGCTTGCGGATAAACACTCTTGATTTCGAGGAGTTGGTCAAGGGTGACTGGCCGATACCACTTCTTTCTCTTGTTTCCGAACGCAAGAGGTCGCATCTCGTGTCGTTTCAAGGCAGGTGGGAAGATAAGTTCCGTTTCAGGGTTATACTCGATAAATCCGGGAGGCGTAAATCTCCTAGTTGGTCGATCTGAGGTCATCTTATCCATGCAACATCCTCCATTGGGTGCTCCATTGCCATTCTCCATGCAGCACCCAGATCCCCCATTCTGTTTCACCTTTCCACAAAGAGTGTCAACGCTAAAAGTCTGTGCTGCATCGAGAATGGAGCGATAGCCGGTACATCGACAGAGATTACCGTCGAAGGCCTCTTCGATCTCATCCTTAGAAGGTGCATCGTTATTTCGAAGCAGAGCGTATAAGCTCATGACAATTCCGGGCGTACAGAAGCCGCATTGACTACCGTTAGACTTGGCGATTCGCTCTTGAACGGGATGAGGTCGCTTGGTGTTACCAATACCTTCGACTGTGATGACATGCTTCCCGTCTAAGCTGACGAGAGGCGCTAGGCAGGCGTTGACACTCGCATGGTAGACTTCTTTTGTCGTTGGGTTGAACTGGCTGACTACGACGGTGCAAGCACCGCAACCGCCTTCGCCGCAACCTCTGCAGTAAAAGAGAGGGTCAGTAAGGGTCGATGGCGGTGAGGTGATAGTGCTTACAGTTTAGTTCCCGTCAATCCAATGCCCCGTAGGTACTCAAGAACGGTAACCTCCGGGTCAATCTCGTCAATTACGACTCGAGTTCCGTTGAGATAAAATCGCAAGGTGTCGTCGAATTTAGACGTTAGAATGGTTAGAGTCTCTGGATTGCTGTCCCGCACCGGGGAGATGGCGCTCGGCGCCATGATGACGTTGATGTCGATATCCTCAGTGGTGTAAGCAGGGTCGAGTCTGGAATAGGTTCAAGACCAAAATGTAGAAATGTAGAGATCGAGGATGGATGTTCGATCCAAATAGTACGGAGGCGGGAGATATGGGCTTTATGTTGCGCGATGACACAGCATGAACGGGTAAATCAGCGGCAAACAAAATGGCAAGAGCTCACGGGACAAGCAAGCATGCTGTCATAGCAAGACACAAAGACAAGGTACTGTGCCTTTGATAAGACTAGATAACGAATAGCAGCGTCACCGCGTCATGTTTAGCAACAACCATCCCGCTTCTTCTCACGGCCGACGGCCAGCTGTCTCCAACAGGAAGCTAGAGATATGTAAATGGACAGCAAAGAGGAAGGCGGCAAGCGTGAAGCGCAAGTAACCTGGTGCCGATAACATGCGGTAAAGTGTTGCATCGCCATGTGTTAGAGGAGAGATTGCCACAGATAAGGCAGATTCGCACCATATGGGTACGCTACAGGGCGGCTCAAGAGCGGGGAAGGAGCCATTCGCCCCTTCCCCACGCTCAGGAGCGCGCCTTGGCCCCGATGAGACCCACATTTCGGTGCTGGGTCGGCCAGCTCCGGTTGGTGATAGGCCATCTCCACGATCGGGGGTTGCCACCTTTGAATCCCTACGCTCCAGGAGGACTCCGACACTCTATATTTCATAAGCGATAGAGACAGATGAGAGCTTGTAGGAGGGTTTATTTCCGTATCTATATACCATATATCCCATCTTCTTCATCAAGACAAGCTGGACTCTGAGATCACACGGATCAACCTGATCTGGCACATCAGAGCAGGATTGACATGGGCCTCCTGGCTAGTATACATGGGACTTGATGCATCTTCTGTCATTGGACATTTGTCACGATATTTATTGACAACCCCCGGTATTCTCGAACCATAGGCCGAGCCTGTTTCAACGACATGCCTCACTTACACTCAGCTCGCGGACAGAGTATTGCTCTTGTACCTGAGTTGCCATTTGGGTCTATCTCCAAGTATTTATCAATCGTCTATGGCCTCTCTCTAGATTTTACTGTTTCTTATTCTTGCAACGCCCTTCTTCTCTTCTTACTCCTGGATATATTTCTTCAGCCCTCTCAGTCGCTCTTTGGCGTCCTCTAGCACCTCATCCTCCTTGCAAACTGCGAATCGGATATAATCCTCCGCCAAATGCGCGTTGTTCTCAGTATAAAACTCGGTAGGGGGAATAGCCGCAACTCCCAATTCTTGAATCATAAACCACGCCAGCTTAAAGTCTCGCGGTCGGCTAGCGACGTGTGGAGGGAATGGGTAATCGGCCGGCAATTTGACCTTGGCCATATTGACAAGGACAAAGTAACCACCCTCGGGATCTGAGTATGGAAGGCCAAGCTCGTCCCAGACCTCATTAAGTCGCTCCATCCTAGCCTTCATGTCTTTGATCGTCTCGTCCCAGAAGCCCTCCTTCTCAGCCTTTTCAAAACCGACAGCGCTGGCTTCCTGCAAGGGAGATGGTGAAGTAAAACAGATACGGGTATGGGCTGCGGAAACGTGTTGAAGCAGTTCAGGTT
The DNA here is from genome assembly GCA_930272665.1 of Mariannaea elegans. Taxonomy (NCBI): domain Eukaryota; kingdom Fungi; phylum Ascomycota; class Sordariomycetes; order Hypocreales; family Nectriaceae; genus Mariannaea; species Mariannaea elegans. The sequence goes on from CAKNEU010000029.1 coordinate 238,489, forward strand.
TGCCAATCACCCAGCCTAGATCTTGTTAGCGCATCTATATTGCGGCGTGAAGCAATTTCAACGTACCAACGCGCCACCCGGTGGCATAAAAGTTCTTTCCAGCAGATCCCACAGTCAGGGTCAACTTCTCGACCTCGGGGGACAGAGTGGCAATCCGCGTAAAGGGGACGTAGAAAAGACGGTCATACACCTCGTCAGAGAGGATAATAATCTGGTGCTTGACACAAAGATCGGCGATTCCTTGCAGCTCCTCCTTGGAGAAAACCTTACCAACCGGGTTGTCTAATTGATGTTAGATGCAGTCCGCCAGTCTTTGATGGTAGAAAACCTACGAGGGTTATTGATGACAATCATCTTAGTTCGAGGAGTAATGGCCTTCTCTAGTTCCTCAAAGTCGATGGACCAATCACTGGCAGACGACGTCTTCGTGGCACCATCGGCAGGAGGGTGCAAAGGTACGTAAACGACCTTCCCACCGGGCATCTGAATGTTGCTGATGTACTGATCAAAGAAAGGCTCAAAAACAATGACTTCATCGCCTTCCTCAATGAAGGCCATGAAAGCACACAACATGCCCTCATTAGCACCGGTAGTGATGGTGACCTCAGTCTCGGGATTGAGCTCACGGCCCCAGAAGGGGGAGTAAGCATCGGCAAGGGCCTTTCTCAACCGCGGACGGCCCTTAGTGGGCGAGTACTGATTGGCATCCACACGATCAAGGGCATCCTTGGCAGCGTCGATAATAAATTTGGGCGGGTTGTAGCCGAAGAAGCCTTGGCCTAAGTTTACAATTGGCTGGTTGGGCGAGTTGGCCGCAGCCTCGTTGATGATGCTCCTGTAGGCCGTGTTAGAATGCGGAAGCAAAACGGCGATCCGGGTGTACACCGGCGTAAGCTGACAGAGCCGGAAACTCACCAAACATCTTGCCTTTGACCAGAAACTCTGGAGGCGGGCTGAAGTTTCTTCGTTTCACTCATTGTGCTGGAATGTGCCTTGGTAATAGGACGTGAAGGGATGGATCGGAGGGCAGCCCGAAGCGGAGAGGGGGTTGAGGCCAAGGAGGTTAATATGGAGCGAGACATTAAAGCACGCCTCTGAGTATTAGTCACAAGCGAAAAAAGAAGGTGTCGTTTTAGGCGTCAAATGTATGTCAAGAAGAAATGTAATCACATTTGGCGACGTCAATTGGGCCCCAGAAAAGAAATCAACTCCACACAGACAAAATGCGAAGGAGTTTGCTTGAGAGATTCTGCGACATCGCCGTGGTCCGGGATGAGGATGGATGACTAATATGGTGGGGCTTGGTTATAATAGTGACGATGGCGTCATTGCATCCAATGATCGCGCAGAGGAATAAAGCGGGATATCGTCTTGGCGTCTTCATCTTCCACGTGGGAGTCCAGCAAAGGGTTTCTGTAAATATGGATCTCGGCACGACATGGTTGGAGAATGATTTCTCCTCCGATGGTATCCTCCAACTTGTCTATTCCGTCTCCCACTCGGCGCTGACGATTGCATTAGCCGTGCCGACTCCGGAGGCGGGGCAGAGTTGTTGATGCCATTCGTGCCTTTTTTGGCAATAAACGGAGCATCTATCCTATCAAGATCCATGAAGAGGGTTCTTCATTGGGAAGCTGTTACCGACTACCGAGATCCATTTTTTCGGTGTTGCGTCCCGTAGCTCTAATATTAACAATAGGTATATTCTTTCAGACGACTAATCTGACCTCCCCCTTTATCCCTACCATCCAGCAGATGCACACTGGATATTAGGGAGATACATAGTCACCAGAACAAGATAGGGCAGAAATCCTCCGGCGACTTGATTCCCAGCTCATTATTTCCTGTCTCTCTTTTGCTCGTGTAGTGGTTCTCGTTCGCAACAGTGAAAGACACAAGATGGACACATTCCGCAGCTGTAGCCCTCCCCTCTGCTCCCCAAACTAACATCCGATTCAGTATATGAACGATGCTGTCGTCCTTGTTTAACTCTTTCAACTTCTGGGCGTGTTCGAAACACCTTTTAGGATAGTTCTTCAGCTCCTCCTTGGTTCGCACCTGGGGCCGCTGTACAACCATCCCGAGCAGGCTTATGCCCAGTGCCCATATGTCATCGCTCGCTCCTTCATACCGACGGTGCTGTGTTATGTGCGGGGACCAAAAGGCCTGTGTCCCAGCTACTTTCCCAGAGAATGTGATCGGCTGTATATCTGCGCAGTCGGCGATCGCAACGTTGACGGGGTTCCATGTTCGAATCAAGATGTTTCGTGGTTTGATATCGCAATGAAAGAGGTTCTGAGCGTGGACGAATCCGAGAGCTTGCGAACACTGGAGAATAACCTGTAGCGTTTCTTTTCGGCCAGTTCCGTGAGGTGAGTTGTCGATTTTTGCTTGTAGAGTCCCTCCGAGACATAGTTCCGTGATGAGCAGCGTAGCTAAAGAAGTCGCTGGGTCTTCGTACCAGTCGATGTACTTGATGATGTGCTCCTGAGGTACCCAGACGCATTCTACCTTAGTCCCATCACTCAAAGGCACATTTCAGCACATTTCAGCCAAGGTTATTCTACTCACATGGCTCAAAGACGTCAGAACAGAGGCCTCCTTGCGCAACTGCTCTGTTGCCTTGGACACTTTGCCCGCAAACACGGCACCATCACGAAGCCTTCGCACCTTGTACACGCTGCTCCACCCACCACTTCCTAATAGCCCGCCTCGTAGATACGGACCTGGAGCAAAATCGCGGTTTCGAATAGTTGAATGAAGCTGATCTTCGTTGGTCCATAGGCCCGGGCTCTCACTGTCCATTGTAGCAGGTTGTAGGCCTGAAACTTCTCCAAGCCCGACCAAAGGCAAGGCAGGGTATTCTTTGTTTTCCATGGTATTGTGCGTGGTAACACAACGGGGCTAAAGCTTCTAGAATGGTCGCACAGGGGCGAGAACAGAGCTGCAGGCAGAGCAGCCAGGGGCTAGGATTCAGCTGACGGATGGGAGCAGGAGCAACCTACGTTGATTGGATTCTGACCTAGTTAGTGGCCGGTGGATGGAAGCCACAGAAGTGATTCACAGAACAAACTGAAGCCCGATGTGACGTATCAACCTCACCTCTTTGCTGGCAGGCTCACTACGGGCCGGACCAAACAAGGGGGGCTGACGGCGTTCATTCACTCGAGAAGAACTATTCCATATGATCCACATGATTTAGAGTAGTCAGTAATTTACTATCAGAGGCAAGAGAACATGCTCAAAACTCAGGGCGCTTTTCTTTGCTCCCCTACACAGTGAAACGAGACTCCACAGCTTCGCTACCCTGTTAGTTCACCTGTCCAGAATATGAGACGCGATCCAAGCAGCGGTACTGTTCTCTTTGTGTGAGTAATTCTCTATTAAACGTATTTTTTTGTCTTTAAAAACTCCGTTGCCCGCCCATTCTTTGACTTCTTCCATGTTGTCTCCGACAGTCCTCATCCACACATCTACAAATACCCACCACGGCACCATCTCCAATGTACGTATCCTTTATACACATTACACCATCACTACTAACTCGTTAAAAAGATTCACTGAGAACATCATGGATCCTTTCCAGATCCTGCCTGCCGAGCTACGGCTCCAAGTCTTTCGCAACTGCGACTCCCGTGAGGATGCCGCCAATCTCATCCGCTCATCGCCGGCTATGTATTCACTTCACAGTGTATACCGGCTCGATATTGTCAAGCACTTTCTATCCAAGGATCTTCAAGGAAATCTCCTTCAAGACGCCCTCGCCATCGTTCACTTCCCAAAATTCACTGGCGTATCCACCCCTCAGCAAATGGGGTCTATCGAACGCCATCTCGATCGATGGGGCAGGAAGAGCTTCTCAGACCCCATTAGAACCCCAACTGGAACCACCATTCATGAGTGGGAGGTGGCAGCCAGGAGGAAGGACATCTATGATCTTGACAACCTTGTATGCAAGATCAAACTCTTCATCGAAGACTATATCAACAAAGCTACCACCGCAAACCTGTGCGAGGCATACTCAAAACTTCCTAACTGGGCCACCATGACTTCGGCGGTCATTCCTGTTGACTCCTTCGAAGGGGGAATCAAATTCAAAGATCTCACTGAGAAGGAACAAACCCGGCTCATGAAAGAGTTTCTGCAGTACGAACTCCTGTGCAAGCTGTACCCTTTTCGACCATCCCAAGACCATCACCTACTAAGTTCTGCTGATCGACCTTGGGACACACTGTTCATTAAAGAGAGTGCTTGGGCAAATAACCAGAATGAGGTTGATGCCTCCAGCTTAGAGCTACTTCAGTGCGTTCATGAATACTTGCGAACCATTTATGGCGCTATCATTGTCAAGAAAAATGAAGGATTCGTCGGTCATTCCAGCTACCTGGCAACAAACGTCTTGATCCCTGAAAAGGGGAAATTTCCATTTCCCTACAGCGAGCAATTTGAGCCCGAGCTCATGTTGAAGGACATCGATCCAGGTTTGAGTGACCAACCATTTTCCTTTTTCGACTGCTTGGCCAGTTGCGGGTTCGACCTTGCAATGTCTTTCCTGACTGCGAGAAACCGATCAGACACTGAGATGCTGAATCGACTTTGGGATGAGATTTCTTCGCGCAAACCTGACCATGTAGCCCGCAGTAGCCCTGCAACCTACCATCCTCAAATGGTAAACTCGGAAAGTTCGTACGTATTTCAAGATCGCATGATGAGCTTCCACTGGGAGCGAGGAAATCATCTCACGGACGTGTCCTTTCGAAGAATGTATCGTCAACGTGCATGGGCCTTCTTCGACACTCACAGTTTCTACCCAGCTGACCAAAGATTCTCTCAATACCCTTATTGGCCTCAATACTTGTTCAGTCCGGTCACCCGAAGACTACCCGGTCTAAGTGCTTGGCGGTCCTACTATCATTCGCTCAAGGTTCACCATTGGAATTATGTGCTGGTACGGCATTGGGTGCGTGAGTTTGTTCCTTCGGTGCAACTGAACAGATACCAGAGCCCATCTGTCAACGAAATAGGGACAGAGACATGGGAGTATCCAACATTGAAGCGTCTTGTCAAGGAACCGTTCTGGAAGCAGAAGCTGATTGGCCTTCACCGGGTTTGAGTCAAATTGTGAGCTTCATTTTGGGTATTAAAGAATCAGCAACCGTCCGGTCGGCTTGAAAGGCTATGATCGAGGCTCCGGGCATGTTTTGGGATCCAAGAATAGAATGATAAAGGTTTTCCTATGTCAACGATTGTGGAAGCATCAAGATTGGACAATTGTAGCTAGCTCTTTTAGTCAAATAAACAACTAGAATAAAATCAGGAAAGCCCTTTTTCCCTTGTACATAATTCGATAATTCCGTGGATGTGACTGATGAAATGGAACTTTCAGACTACATCTTATTGCTACCATTAACTGCCTTCATTAAGTTGCATTATGACACCGTCATCGTCTCCTTGTGAAGTCTTCAGCCCATACATGAAGTCAACGGAAAGAAAGTAAATTTATACAGGATCCGCCGATCCTGGTCCTGAAGATATTATGCGTTAACGCCTGTTTCACAGCATTGCGTCTCGCTGGCGCCCTAAAAATGCAAATAGAGAAATAACTCCAGATGATTCGCCCACCCCTCCTATAGCGCCATGTTGATAATAAAACTCCCATGTACATCCTGCTCAGGGAATCCGTAAGTAGGTAATCGTCAGTGATCATTCCACATCTTGCCAAGATATTGCTTGTGCGACTGCGTAGCTATCATTCTACGAGGTCCCTTCTCGCCGTGACACCCTGCGAAGGTTTTGCATCAATCTCTCAACGAAATCCATAGATCCACCTCCAGGAACATCGGCAAAGCTTTGCGATTCGACCTTTGCACTACTGATATTGACACTAGCCTGTTGATGATTTGAGGCCGGAGGAGGGCTTTGCTTTTGAGAAATCGGTAATGTTTGGCTCATCGAACTCGTCCGCCCAGATGCTGGCTTCAACTCATCTCGTGTGGCTGTAGAGTAGGAATATTGTGCAGGGACAGGGGGCGGTGCCATCCCTGGGAGTTGTGGGATTGGCACTGGAGTTGTAGAGACCTTAGATCCGTCACCAATGACAGGCTTCCCAGGAGATGTCGCAGTTCGCTGTTTTTTACTTGTCGCGGATGTTGGATTTGACTCCTTCAAGGCAGAGGTGGCAGTGAGGTGTGTTTGTGCTGCTGCTGCTGCTGTGGCTGGCGTAGGCACTGTTGCAGTAATTGCAGCCAAGAAATTCGCCGGTAATGGTACTGGTGATTCTTTAGGACGTATCTGAAGTTGTCGATTAGTCAATTAGTTGTTTGCATAATGAGGGACGAGATCCCCAACCTTGTATGCCTTTTGTGCTGATGTAGGTGCTGGCTTCGGTTTGTTCAGCTGAGACTGAGGCTGGGTAGCACTCCGAATGTCTTGTTGAGAATTTGGCTGCTCCGGGGCTTTCCATAGAGAAGCCTGTTGATGGAAAGCTTGCGGTTGAAGGATTTGTTTCTGAGGAGCTTGCCACTGAGGAATTTGCCGATAAGTCTGTTGTGTAGCTGAAGCAGGTGGGAGATGTTCTGACTTCGTGGGGACAGAGAATTGCTGGGTCGTAGACGAAACATTCTGTGGAGATGATGCGTGGGATTCAGGCCGTAGTGGATGCGAAAAGGGGTTCGTTCGGTATGGAGACGACTGCAGAGTGACCGGGGAGTCGGATCGTCCATTTGACTTGGAGTCCTGGAGAGAGCGTGGCGTAGGCTGTGCACCAGAATCGTAATTATTTGGCAACGAGTGTGCTCCAGTAGTTAAGGAACTTCGGCGGAATAGGTCGTTCTTGTTGGACATGAGGTGCGCTCGAATGTTACCCTCATATCCATTCGTGAAGCCACCCCAAGGGGCGTATGGAGTTCGATATTTCGATGATTCCCTTGGAGAATATTAGCGAAATTTGGACATGCAACTTAAGTGTGAAAAGGCGAGATACCTGTTATAATTGACCTGGAAGAACTGGTATTTCTGATAGATAGACGTGTGAACTTGCCAGGCTGCCTTGGAATGTGGCGGGATTTGGGAACGCGTAGACTGAGGAGCTGCCACCGGCGGTGGAGCCTGATGGCCATGACCTTGGGAGGAGCCCGATGGTGTATCTTGAGGAGAACTAACGATTGCAGTCGACAGCTGTTGATGAAACCGTCCGACGAACTCAGGGACAGCAGGAAAACGAGGACCGCTTGGCGGTTGCATATAGGTCTGTGGGGTTTTGACATCGAATCTCTGCGCAGGATAAATACTCGAATTCTGAAACCCCTGGTTAGGGGGAGAAGAGTGTTGGGGATGTTGAACGGGTCTCTGTGGAGGAGGTGGAGGGCCAGCTAGCTTGAATCGCTGAGTCGCGAATGCGTCGGGAGAAGCAAAGTTGGGTCCTACGGGTTTCCTAGGTTTGTATACATATGGTTTCTCAGGACGAGCCGAAGCTGGCACGGGGGGTACGCCTCCTGATGGCGCAGCGTATGGGCTAGTATAGGAACCAGCATATCCGTAAGCGGGGGCTTGTTGGGTCTGTCGGACCGGGGCATGCCTCGGCGGCTTTGGTACCGTGTCCAGGAAATTACCCCTAGGATTGTGGCGTGGCTTCGATGCATCCTCCGTGTACTGAGCCCGGTACTCTGTTGATGTCTTTCCGAGATAGTACCAGATCTGGTCGGGTTTGTTGAAATCAACTTTGGCTTGACTCGCGTTGTTGACTGTCTCGGATTGAAACTCTGCCCAGGTATAGCCTTCCATAAAAATATCGTCTTCGCGGGGTGCGCTATCCTGTTTGCGCTTAGCATTCAGTTTTTCCTTGGCCTTGCGTGAGGTTGGCATTGGGATCGCGTTGGCGGAAGCCTTAGGGAGATGATAATCCGTGGGATCAGGCAGAAGCAACCACTTCCATTCCACTTCTAAACGATCACTACTCCTAGTTAGTTCTCCTCGTAAGGTGAAGATGAGCTGGTCGGGGGCATACCCGTTTGGTAAAATGTCCAGCAGCAGTGTTTTGTCTTCTCGACGGTTGTCAACAACGCAGCCCGCAAAAATTTCTCCTTTGAGGTATTGCAGTTGACATAAGTCACCTTTCTTGAGACCTGCAGCAGCTGACCGAATTCGTTGATCCATTTCGAGAGCGTCTCCATCAAGCTTCTTGTCCCGCTTGGTCCGATGGAAACGACAGCTGAATTCGAATGCTTGCTCCTTATACTCGGTACCATCTTCCCCAAAGACCGGAATACCTTGTTCCTCAACAAACACACCAGCCGCGGCCGCGCATGTTGCATGGTACGCTCGCGCGCATTTCTTCTGTGAACACTGGAAACATGCCCCTCGTCTCGACCGGCAGTACATGCATTTGAGGGCCAAGCGTTCTTTGTCAATGTTTTCGACATTGAAGACAACATCTTTGCCCTCAACAGTATCAATGTACGTCTCAGGAAGATACATCGCACAAATCTTATGAGCCTTTCGCCCATCGTCAGTGGGAAGGAACTCCGAGATGGGAAAATCGTTAGGACACAAGCAACAAGGTGTCTCCGCACTCGACCTGAGGCGAAGCTTGATCTTCTTGACCTTGGTCTTGCCCTTGTCCCCAGGACCACGCTTACGTTTGCCGCCAGTATCCTTGAACCTGACACCATGCGAAGCGGGAGGAGTGGGCAGCCCGGAAAGCTCGTCATCTTCGTCTTCCTCGTCTTCTGTCTCCTCGTATTCTGTTGATTCTCCTCGTAGTTTACGCTCAATTTCGTAGACGTTGACCCATACGCTATCTTGCGCTTGGGCACAGTCACATTTCTTGGCAATTTTACCCATCTCCAACCACGAGTCCAAGGCGAAGTTGACAGCCTCAGCACAGTTGTATCCCAAATTGTAACCGGAATGATAACCATACGGATATGTGACGACAAATTCGCCTGGATAAGAGAGACATTTATTGACTTGAATGCCATAATGCTGCTTGAGGTGTTGGGGAGAGATGAGGAAGGCCTTGTGTCTCAGAAATTGGTCACAGGCCTTGGCGTCTTGTGGCCAAATGCTTTTCATGGCTGCTTCGAATCGACGAGCGTCAGCTTGAGAGATACTGTACCACTGCTTAGGTGCACCAAAGTGCAAGTAGTTGATACTGTAGAGATCGACATCCTCCAGATGCCAAGCAAAGGTCGCCTTCCACATTCCCATGTAAAGATAGGCCGTGTTGACACCAGGTACCTTTGTGCCAAGGACATCTAAGAGGTTGGGTAGCCTGTTCAAGTTCCACAGCTTTGTCGATTCATCGAATAGGGTGCCCATCAAGTCGGCTCCGTAGAGTGGCGCAGCATATGTAAGAGTCTTCCAGTACACTCTCTCCAGCTCCTCACAGCGTTCTGATGTGAATTCCGAAATATCCATACGGTAATCCCAATCCTTGAATGCAGCCTCGTCGATCATAGCAGATCCCTCCCGGCGACTGTATTTGCGACGCGCCGATACTGACTGAGTCTTGGACTTTGCCGATCTAGCGATACCCATCCGTCCGACCTTTGGCGTATCGTCGTCGTTGTCAACCGGCTCGCCAATTTCTCCAGCCTCGGTAGACTCGACAGGCTTATCCTTGTCCTCTGCGCCGTGCTTGGGCGAGATTGGTGTCATAGGTCGATCGTCGGAGTCTGCCTCAACTATCGCTTCTTTCCTCTTGTTTTTACCTCCCTGTTTTGCCTTGGGTGGGCGTCCCCGACCACGCTTCTTTGGAGGGTCTGAGGAATCTGCCGACTTGGGAATCGGCTTGGGGGCAACGGCTCGGGCTCGTGTAGGTCTGATTCTATCGGCATTGGCTCTTCGTTCACCGCGGCGGGCAGGAGGTTGGTGTTCACTCTGGTCGCAAAGTTGTCGCCACTGAGGAAGGTTGTAGGATCGACCGTGAAGGATATTAACTTGTCGATAGGTACCGCTGGAGCCCATAATGTCTTGCTTGATCGGCTCTCTGACCTTGACACGCTTGACGAGTTCGTCGATTGGGTGAAGCGAGTCCTTCCACTCCTGGGGAGGGATGATCTTGATGATACCAGACTTCATGCCATAGCTATCGACTGCTTTCATCTACAATTTCAAGGGTCAGCACAGGGGATACGCGTGTCAGGGTAAGGGAGGACGTACGAATCGTTGAAAGTCCTTGAATTGATGCATGGTGGGCTTGAAGACGGGCACTGTACCAGACCAATGGTCCGGCAGCACCTCACCAATATCATCTTGGTCGTCGTCTGCGGCGGCGGCATCGGCGTCGGCGTCGGCGTCAGGTATAGGCGCATCGCTAAGAATGGGTTCCTCCTCGAGGTCGCTCAGCTCGGAATCGGAGGCATCTGACTTGACAGTGTTATTACTATCGGGTGGCGAGTGGAGGAAGCCAGACTGCGCCTGAGCATTCTTTTGAGGCAGGGTCTCATTGGTCTTCGCACATTCGATCTCGTCGTGGCCTGGCTCGGTGATCGGGTCGTCGGTGGGAGGAGCTGGAGCGACAAGAGTGGCGGCAGAACCGGCGGCGTCAGTCGAAGTCGACATTGGGGGCGATCACGTCGCAAACAGCGACGAGTCCATTGAAGGATGAATTGCGGACGAAACGTTGATCGCTGCGGCCTCGCAATATGGCAGTCGTATTCAAGGGGTGATGCGTCAACGAAATGAAACAAAGTAGCCTTCTGTAAGGGCGCGGGAGGTGTAAATTAATTGATTCAAGTTTGGAGTTGGAAGAGTGCCGCTCGTCAGAGAGGGAGGCCAGGTGATGCGGAGAAATTGAGACGCCTGTAGGGGGTGTATTCGAGATGGGTTGGTTTTGGTACCTTTTGCATGCTGTGCCTGCAAAAGGGTACTTGATAAGCACGCTAAAATTTACAGAGGCTCACAGGGCCCGCAAGCCGGGAAAAACAGGGCACAGGGTGCGCTTTCCCTGGAACGTCGCCCAAACGGCACGAGAGTTGGCCAAGTGGTTCGATTTTCGGAGTGTTCCACTGTTACTTTAGTGTATACTTTGATGGTACGCAACGTTCCGCAGTAGCAACAGGGTAAAGAAAGTTCAACAAAGGTACTGGAGAATTTCCATGCACCTTGCTGCCGATCTTGTTTCCCAAGATGCATTTTGTCGTCAACGTTTCTCTCATGGGATCTTCGATGTAAATCATTGAGAGGATTTATGCGCGTTTGATATGGTAGAAAGGCAATACAAATTCTACAAACCATGCGCAAGCACACCATTTTGAATGCCCTTAGATAATTTTGCCCTTTGTGTTTTATTCATTTGCTGCAACGTTTGCCTCGGAAAGACTCCAATCACAATGGCTTTGATCTCCTCACGCAAGGATCCTGAGCTCCTCCAAACCCCTGACACCAAGATGCATCTCGATTAGATTGATAAGATTTACTTCGTCTCGGCCACACCACCCGTTCATCCCACTTCCTCCACTCGCCAAACGATCCAATAGCGCTTCTAGTCTGAATGGATCATCCATCGCGAGTGATACCGGGAGTTAATTACCCTGCCAATCCAATCTCCCTAGCTCGATAGCGAGGGTATTATCTCGTTCATCGTTTACTCCCTACAGCCCAACCCAACTCAAGACCTCTCACACAGCTGACCTGGCTTGAGTACTTTCTTTGTTTGTCCTGACAAGGCTGACAATAAGGAACCCATGGTACTCTCAACCTGCCGCAACCTTTTGCACATTGCACAGTCGTCCTTATTTCCGCGTGGCTTTCCTGCTGTCTGCCATACGGGCAATCACACCACTGGCCATCCGGGATTGCCTTGCCACACCTCGAGCAGTTTCGCGCTGTTGGCGATTGCAGTTGTAGTTGTACACAATCTGGCGCAGGTTTAGCAACCATTTTGAGTGGGGGGAGCCCGGTTTGGTCTTCTAACGGGGCATACCTTGTTGATTGGAGCTTTGGTGGTTCCCCACGTCGGCCTGTGTCGGCTGAGATCTACCAGTGCTAGAAGAAGATGGCGACATAGGTTGCCCTTGGTTATTCTGTAAGACTCTCAGGGCGTTCTGCGCAAAAGCCTGTTGAGCTGACGCTGGAATTCCGGTATTGCTACTCGGTTGCTGTTGCTGGCCATAGTCATCACGATATGTCTGCGAAGGAGTCGTTGTGGTACCGCCATGGATCGACATTTGCCCATGTCTTATGTTGCCCGAACCGCTAGTACCCCCACCACGAGGGTAGATATACTTCCAACCCAAATTTTCTGGCATGATAAATCTCAGTGTTGATGAAATAAAATACGGCAATGTTGTGTAGGTGTCTACGGTTCCCGTGCTATGTTGAGCCGTAAAAGATACCAAAATAGAAGATTGCTCCTAGTGAAACGCCGCGTGCACCTATAAGTAGTTATGTATACGAACGTATTCACCGATCAGTCTTAAAGCAGCCCTGAATTAGATGGTAAGGTGGTGATGAAATTTTTATCAATTCGTGATTTAAGTGGAAGGATGCATCAGGGTGGTCACCGTTTGGACATCATGTGGAACATATTACTGAACAGAGATGGACTCAATACATGACTTGATTGGCAAAATTCAGATAAATTCAGCAAATTCTAGTTATACATGAGCAGGCCTAGTTCATGGAGCTGTGATTATGTGCCGATCCCGTGAATGGTGTTACTATTCGTCGCAAATTGAGAACTTCTACTTGGGCAGTTAGCAATACCTCGAACATCGAAATAGCAATCACGAACCTAAGATTGGTGCATTTAGCGAAACACTGGAGTCACTAAACTTAAGAGTTCTCGAAGTCATGCAGTGATTAGCAGTAGCCCAAGGATAGGCGCCGGCGGATATGGCAGGAATGACAAAGAGATTGTAGAGTGTAGGCTTTGATGAGTCAACATGTTTGGCTTTTCTTGGGAGAGATTATCTATTTATATTATGTTATCCCCATATTCATACTTCAACTTCCAGAGTTCGAAGGCGGGTTAACCCTGTATCCTAATGACAAACATAAGGAATGCCAATTCTAAACTGCACGACTATCCAGCTCATAAGCCTGCTGGCGTGCGTCCAGTTCCGTGGCATGATGTTGAAGAGGGCTTACCACAGGGACGGGCGCGGGAGATGGCGAACTGAGGTGAGAATCAAGTTCTGAAGGGGCGTTGGAGAGCTGAGTGAATCCAGATTGCGGTGACTTGGGGAAGTGGCCGTGTGATATAAACCCTACAGAACCAGGAGTCGCTTCAGCGCTAGTCTCCGGCATTTCGGCCACCTGGGGCCCCTTATGCTTCTTGTTTCTTCGCCAGAGGAAGAATCCTAGAATTCCAATCACAGCGCTTACAGAAACGGCAACGGGAACCCCGATTTTGATGCCGATGTTCGAACTGCCGCCGTCATGATCTTTGCCACTATCGTCAGAATCCGGTGCCGTCGTCCCGCTTCCTGACGACTCCTCTTTGGAACAGGTTGTCGTGATCTTATCGGTACCTGTTCCATTGGCAACTTGAGGGCTAAGCCAGAACTTTTTGGTGTCATAATCGACTTGTAAATAGTTCTGCGAGAGGAAGACACCGCCCAGGATGGGAACATTATTTCCAAGATCACTTGCTCCATACGAGACCGTCGCGGCAATACGGCTACTGTTGACAACGGCGTACTTGCCTTGATCATCAGTACCTCTCTGGTGGGTGATGAGCTCATAATGAGGAATAACGCTGCTATAACCATTGGAAAGCTTGATGGTCAATGATCCCAGCAGCGAGTCTGAATCCAGTGGGAAGACGGAAGCTCCAAAGTCGAGACCGTCGGAGTCGATATGCTTGCCGATCTTTTGGAACTCTTCAAACATGCTCTCGGTGAGTGTGAAGGAGTTTTGTATGGTGTCAATGCAAGCTGAGATTAGGGAATCGGCATCTGGGAGAAGAGAGTGGTCGCCATCTTCGTTGGTAAGAATGACATCAGAGACGAGGACTTGCAGGGGGCAATTGACAGACGTTCCAGCTCCCCACATGTCAAATTCTGTCTTCTTCGACTTGTTGAATCGGCCTTCGTTGGCGCCGCCGATAACGAGTTCTCCTTCTCGAGGGTAAATCTCAGAGGTGGAACCGAAGTCGAGACCCCAGTTTGAGCCTGGTGCCAGGCCGTTTTTGATCAGTCTCTCCAGGGTGGATGATGCCGGTCCGAGGGCCAGGGCGCTCAGGTTAACAGAATCTTTGTTGGACCATACCTCGAGAGGATAATCATCAATGACTGCGCCAGCGTCGGTGAAGTTGGCGATATCGTATCCATGGACAACAGTGGTGCTACCATCGTCCGGTTGGGGATCGAGTACCCTAAACAACGTCAAGATTGGATTTCAGAGGCGCAAGGTGCAACGGTCGCCTTACTCAACATCCCAATCTTTATCGTCCTCCACCGGCTTGAATGAACTATGCGTGGTGGTAGAGTAGATGCTTCCGGACGCCCCTGAGCAAGCGATGAGGCCTGTCGCATTGTTCGATGGGCAGTCCAGCATGTTTCTCAGTCGAGTGTTGTTGAGAATTGTCGAGAGACGCAAGCCCTCCGTCTGCTCGCCTAGAAGAAGCTTGACGCCTCGGTTGGCTCCAATGCCGTTTGGAAAAGTAACATTCTGATGTTGTTAGCAACATCAAATCAAGAGAAGGAGGCTTAAGCGTACTTTAATCGGCAGCACGAGAGGCGCAACAGAGCAATTGTTAGCCTCTGCGGTTGTTAGAAAGCAACTGGCGACAGCCAAAGTGATCGAAATCGTTGATCTCATGGTTGGAAACCAGCCGAGAGGCACCTTAATAGTTAACGTGTATCGAGATGGAACAAGACACTCAGGAGAAAAATGGGTTGGGTGGCGCTTTTAGGAGCCGGTGAACCAGCACCTGGGTCCGTCCAGGCCTCTCAAGTTCCATATTGGATATATGAATTCGCCAGGATCGCTCTCTCATGATCTCCATAGACTTACTCATTCAGTTAGCTCTAGAGGGTCAACTAACAGCCTTGCAAGGTTGAGATGACTTCCAGTGACAGCTTCGGGGACCTGAGCCTCTCGGTCTCGTGCGGACTTGGATATGATTGGATAACAGGGGGGCTTTACTTCTCGATTGGACGCATGGTATGGCAAATCTTTGGTATCGTAACCATGGTTTCGATGAAAGAGTCCATGATCTAGACCCTCGGGAGAACCGAGCACATGCATTCAGCTACTGACTTGTCATGTTGACATACTAATCGAGGTTCTTAGCCCGAGCCATCCCTTGAACCACTCGAAGGAGGTATGAGGGACAGGTTGAGGTTTGCTACCTTACCTTGGTTAAGGGATTCTGTGACAAGCAAATATTGACTGACGCAGTCAATGGCTATCATAACTTAGGGAACCCCGTCTCCGTGGCTGGCGATGAATAAACAAGGATTCTTCCCTTCTTCATTCTAGCAAAACATCCAAGCCAACCAAGGGAAAAAATTCAGATGATCCTGAAAACCCCATGTTCCATCTCACCTGCAGTCCCTCTTCTCCTTCCTCTTCTCGAGTGGCTTTCAATAAGCAACGAATAGTCAAACCAACTCCCCAAGGTATGATTGGTGGCCAAAAATGTGTTGTCTCATAGCTAATCTTTAGTTCCCGGAGATGGGGCCGATCAAAAATAGTCCCCGCTGACATGCCCGGGACGACCCCCTAGTCGCCCTAACCCAGTCCAATTATAGGGCCTCGAATTCGACACGGACAGCTGGTGCGGCGTAACCTTACAGCAGCGGGATACTACTCGGGCTTCTTGGCGCTAATGCTAAGCCTCCTATTCCCCGAGGTGCCCGATTGAGTTGCCGATGAGCCACGATAGGCTTTCCACCACGATTGATCTGACTTATTCGGAAAGAAATTTATGAATTCTACCATTCTGTTATCATTTCCATGATTTCCTCTCCTTCCTGCACTCGATGTCTCCGAATATTTACATACGTGGAAATCCAGGTTCTAGTTACCTACCGTTAGAACTATGAATTAAGATCGTGGTTATTACAGGGTACTCTACACAAATCGACTTGCCCAACAGCTAAATCAAGTGCCGTCGTCAGAAATCGCCCAATTCTCTCAAGAGTAAGATTTGGCAAGGCTTTGTCATGGTGAACATCAAGGAGAAAGGCTCCATTTTTTATTTTTGCCAAAGTAGAAAGCTTTAAAAAAGCCCATGCCCAGCTTTGCCTATGGCTTGAAAAAGATCTTATAACAGGCGGAGCGTTTCGACGTAGACATACAAAACAGAGGCAAGCAACTTCGGGTGGTTCGATTAGCCAAGATTGCTTTTAATTTTTCTGTCCCCATACACCAAAATACTTGCCACAAGAATTATGTCCTCAAGCGCTTCCTTGCAGTCGAAGGCCCTCGGCGACCCTCTGGCTGGCAGTATCAGGCTTGGTGTAAACATATCACCAACGGAGAGCAAAGTTTCTTACTAGACCGGTATATGGACGATCTACACCCATCAGACGATGCATTTTTTGGGATTTGAGAGCTTGGATTCCACAAGCTACCCAAATTTCGTGATACAAGAACACAAACCCTTCCCAATTAAAATAGGAGAAAGAGTACCTTGCCGGCGATCCCCGTGACTTATGGTCATGACAGACTCTGTTCCAATATCACCGATCGAGGAAGAGACGTAAATCGAACTTTACCGGTGCCTGCTTTAGGATATACTATTTTCAAGACTCACCATAAAACGGCATAGTTGCTCCTATCCAAGGGCACCAACCCGAGTGTCTTTGCTCGCAGCAACCTTCCCCGAGTCGCCGATGAGGTGCATCCAATCTTTGCGAAGCCCCTCCTCGATAATGGAGCAGACCCTGGTCTTAAGTGCCATGAAGAATGCATTTTTGGTAGAGTTGAAGATCAGCCAGCAAAACTTCTACAAAGCGGAGCCGACGTAAACCTTGCCCTTAGGACCAGGTCTTTCGGCAGTCCGTTTGCGGCAGTCGCAAATTCTGTGTCGATTACCCGTACAAAGCTTTTTCACCGAATGTGGCACCGATGTGAGTGCTCGTTTGGAATACGGGCTGTATGGTAGTGCCGAGGTAGACATGAGTCTCTGGTCTTCTAGCGTCCCTAACTACAAAATCAGAGACGATATCTTCTCACGCATACAACGAGACGTGCTAACATATCTAATGGACAAATTTCATATGAAAAGAAAGACCTCGTAGGTCTTGGTTTCTTCAAGAATGATACCCCCTTTACGTCCCCAAGGTTTCAAGGTGATAGTTCACCGTGCGTCTGCGGGATTGTGTCGCACACTTGCTATACTTTTTTTGCCCTCATTATTATAACTAATATAAAATTTATAAAAAAATTTGAAGTAAAATTAGAAAGAACTAAAAGGACCCATGTTTCTCTTAAATGGGTTAAACACCGATACGGCGTGCGCTTACCTGCAGGGTAAGTCCGATTCATCAACAAGATCATTTAGTATTCCCCAAACTTGCTTCTAATCATTTCCTGACGTTATTCCTTTTGATAATTGCGGTAAAATTTTGATCCATTGGTATATCAATGAGCTTAGACTATTTTTCCATATTTTGTTAGAGACTTTAATAGTGAACGAGAACCATTTCTTTTCCTTTGCTTCGAAACGCTCCTCTGACTCTCCCAAACTTGTATTCTAGAGTACCACTACAGATTTCCATTATCCTGGTTGACATACTATTCACATAGGCCAGGAATAGCAGACAAAGGATAAAGCTACGGTCCTGTAGGCATTTTCTTGAGTGAATAATTCCTTACTCCAGCTTCCTCGTATATCAGGTATGCTAATCGCATTAGCAAGATTGATCGAACTGAGTATCCTTTTACTATTTAGATTGTTGCCAATAATACTACGTTTGTCTTGAAACAGATTGCCAATCTGAATCTAGGATATCTCCATCGAATGACGAAGACACATAACGAACCATTACCTCAACACTACAGATGGCCCTGAGATAGCTCGACTCCGTTCTAAACATGACCACTGGCAACCGATATATGTTTCGCTGTGCAGCGTGGTTTCTTTTCTAGTCCTTTCCAACAGCGCAACTGAAGTTGCTCACGATAATTTGGGTAGAGTGTCTGGGCAGCTGAAATTGGCGTGACATGTAGACTGTGACCCTATTGTGGAGTTTGCGAAGAGAATGCATCTATCACTAAGCCACCGTAGCATTTTTAAGAAGATCTTCGTCAATAATATTTTGAAGAATACTATAAAATTTAACTTCTGAAGCTCTGTCTGTTAACCTGGAGTCACTCTATTATTTGTAATAGTCCTTATCTGTGTGGACGAGCTTGCATTCTGAGGGTAAGTAGTCGAGTACTAGAAATATGTGCCAGAGACTAGCTTTCTGAGTCTCTGATGCGAACTTGCGGTCTGGGTTGCGGAGGATAAAATAAGACAGCGGTGGTCATTTTCCAGGTGTTGGAGGAAGAAGGTATTTGAAGCTGTTCGCGCATGATCATGATTATGGCCGACATGCGAAGAGTTTGCCCTGCTCAAAATATTCTACATCTCAAAGTCATACCTCTTTCCTCCATCCCTCGTGTGAACCTCTAATGCCACATACTCAATTGCCATGTTCAGTTCGCTCTTCAATATGACAATCATGCAAGAGGGAGCCGTCTTCACCAACTGAGGGATCGAAGTTGACTATACAGTAGCAATAATCCCAAATCTGAGTCCACCTCCTCTCTGATACTTGGACACGTGCAACCTCTCTGTGTAGTTCTACCTTGCCTTGAACTTTTTGAACTACTCCTCCTCAAGTGTTATAGGATCTGGAGTGAGTTTGTCACCGGATGATGAAAATGTAAACGGATGGCCGGTACTTTGCGTATTGGTTTTTATTATTATTATGATTATCATTATTTGCGCTGATAATACCAAGGATGCCATTGCCCTTCGATGCGTCTTAATTGAGAATATTCAGGCTCTGATGTCTCATATTTGCAGCATCTGATAAGGGCGATTTTCAGTCACACTTTGCCACTGAGCGAGACACCCGAAGTGCAGCCTTGTTGGTAATCGAGCAGGCTGCATGGAGCGCCGTCTGTTATGGCGTTTGCGTTGCAATTATTGACCTTTTATGTGGCATCTTAATTAATGACTCTCCAGACTATTGGCACCTCGAGGACTATTGAACTCAAAAATCGCTGGCAGCACGGGACCAAACTGAGGGATGCACGAGCTGGCTTCGAATCATTGTTACGAAATGATGGACTAAGCTCCATCTCCTTCAAATCTTTTGTATTAATTAAGTTGATGTAGGAGAATTCTACCCAGAGGATACCAGCCCAGGCTTCTTTCTGAGACCTTCGTTATGACTAGGTGTTTACTACTACTGGTAGAGAAATGTTGGAGCAAGCGTCCTTGCCAAATAATCTGCAAACACCAAGGTAATACAGAGGTGTAGATCTACAGGGGGGCTTTAGGCATAGTGAGACATTCATATTGCACCCGTCCAAGTCACAAAAAGAAGGTATCGTGCTTGCGGGCTGCATTTGACAAGCCAGCAAAAGGGCAAAAAAAATTAAAGGTTCCAGGGGGAGTCGAACCCTCGCTGGCGGAATCAGAATCCGCAGTCATAACCGTTAGACCATGGAACCGTCTGAAGTGGTTATCCACTTCCCATGATTGGTTGCTCAGTTGCGAGTTGGCAATGGGAATTTCAAATTAACTATATGTAAGGTGCATCATTTGGTCTGTGGGTCTCTACCAAGGTAAACAACTAGACAACCTCTGCAACTTATTATTAGTGAGAAGGTTGGGGAGGGCAGATACGAGAAATTCCTGCGGGAGTACGAAGTAGCTTGCAGATGGGCTTTTCGCAAGTGCTGGGATTTCTTGCCTGAATCCATGGAGCAGAGGGGTGTCTCGTTATCGCTCCATCACTGGCAGCGCCGGCCAATATCCCATCGGCCAAAGAAGATATTTGTGGTCATGACCTCATGAAGCTCTTTAAACCCAGGTCATCTCTATCTGCTACGGCACATCTATCGTGGTTGGTGGAGGGTCCTTCTAGGTTCAATGGTGACGTTGGTTCCAAATAAGCATGACAACAACGCGGGTTACAAAAAACCCAAAAAACGGCACATTTGCGTACTATGTAGAATCATGCAATTCAAGCTTCCAAAAGGGCCTTGATCATTGTCCCCTTCACACACCATCTTTAACCAAAAGACAGAAGATTTGCATCATTGGGAACTGCCGTCCAAAGCATCCCACGTGTGCCAGACTCCACCCCTCCATCAGGACTGATCCGTGTATGTCGGCTTTCTCGGCTGATTGCAACTAAAATCAACGACCAACAAACAACCTTGTCCAAACGGATTGAGACAAAGTACACAACCGAGCAGCCTTATCTTAGTACTTCGTACTCGTGACTACTGCATGTACAGTTTGTTACTTGCCAGTCTTTCTCGGCTCCCGACTCGAATATTCGGCTAATTAATATCTTCACCTACTGGGTTTTGTCTCGTCTCTACATCGTCTGGAATTGGGCTGAACTTTGATGCCATCACAGTCTCTACTCCCCTCCGGTTGGTTTTCCGTTTTCGGTCATCTTTAGAGCTTCTATCCCGCTCTTCTCATCCTAACCTCATCGCACACCCAATGCTGAAGGGAAACCCCGCTTTGTCGGTGACTTTTCTTCCGCATTCTGTTCTGAGCTGCCCAACCAGAAGCGTGCCGCTATGCGTCTTCCCTCGACTGCATATCGACTACGGCCCAGCCACCTCTCCACCACCGTCATCCTTTATCACCACCGGGCTGCTGAAGGCGTGCAACCTTCACAAACAAGCTCGCATTCGTGATTGGCTTGACCTCATCTTGGCTCGACACCTTTTTTGTCTGTTCCCGGCGTTGGTCCTCCCCTCCTTCCTAGATGCATTTCCACCATAGCTTTATCATGCCATCCACACTATTCATCTTCGGGCTGGACTTCCCCGCATGCCCCGGTCCGACTCTTTCTTGTTGCTTCTTCTGTAAGCCCATCATCAGCACCAGAAAGGCTTGCTCTTGCATGACATGGGGTCTCGATGACTAGATCTTACGTACATGACATGCTGGCTGTCCGTGTATCGTAGACTTCCCACCCTTGCCTGAAGCTTGGCGAGCTTGGTTTGGTACAAGTGCATGAGTCGGATGCAGCATTAATTGGTCTCGGTGAATGACGATCAGATCCTCCTGTGGCCCGTAGCTGTGAGTTAAACGGCAAGCCGTCCCCGTCCAGGGTCGCCTTCAAATGTTGCCTTCTCTCTCTCCACCTCACACCCTCAGAGCTCTCTGAGATGATTGCGATTGCCATCACCTTGAGTGACCCTTTTGCATTCGCTAGATACCGCCCAGCTGAGCGAAGCACGAAATCAAGCCCTCAAAATGGCCATGTTTAAGCGCATTGCCCTCACCTGCGCTCTGATCGCCGGCATCTGGGTGCGATCAGGCAATGGAGCCGCTGAGGTTTGGGCCATCGCCGCCTACATTAATCAAGGCGAGGCAACGCCGCTCGTGGACGCTCCAGACACAGTCCTCACACCCGAAGGAGCCCAGCAGATGTTGCGACAGGGAAAGGCATTCCGTGCTCGATACTTGGCGAATCTGAGCGACTCGGATTATGACCATATCGGACTCGCACCGGTTCAGAACATGAATGCCGACCTAATTGATAATCTGGTGCTCGATATAACATCTCGCACGGATGAGTCCATAAATGGCGGGGCAATGGCATTCCTTCAAGGGCTATATCCTCCTTCATTCAAAGCATATGAGGAAGTATCGGGAGACGGGGACATAGCCCACGATTACACTGAGGGTAGCGACAATCTCACCGACTACCCTCTGAATGGCTACCAATATGCCAACGTACTCACTTTGGGCATACTAGACCCAACATCTACTAAGTATGCTTTACAAATCTTGACAGATGTGTTTGCCTAGAAAAAAACTGATAAAAATTTAGCATACAAGGAAACCTGAGGTGTTCCGCCTGGGAGAGTGAGATGGCCGCCAATCTGACAGAAGATCCATCCATGCAAGACTTCTACAACGCCACCCTTTCCTTTTATCAACTCCTGTTCAACACTTCTCCTCTGAAGGGAACCATTGATCTTGAATACGCCAACGCTTGGAATGCCTATGAAATTTACGATTTTGTCAACTACATGTACATCCACAATGAGACTGTCAACTCAGGCCTCACCAACGGCACCGAAATCCTCGCCATGATGAATAGTTATGCGAACACCATTGAGCGCGCCAAAAATGCCTATATAAACGCTACTTCCGACGCGAATGATACCGACGAGAAAAAAATTCTGTATTCAATCGCGGGCCGCACGCTGTCAAACAGAATCGCCCGACAATTCATCAACAACTTACAGTGGAATGGAGGTCGCGACAAGATGGCGCTCATGTTTGGCTCATACGAGCCTATTCTTGCCTTCACCGCTATGGCCGGTCTTCTCACCGAAGAAACCGCCATAGAGGGCCCATTTTCTCGTCTTCCGGAACCAGGTGCCGCCATGGTCTTCGAGCTGTATGGCGAAAATCCAGAGGATTCAGACGTGATGCCGTCATTCGATGACCTCGAAGTCCGATTTCGCTATCGCGCCAGTGCGGACGCGGATCAAGATTTTGTGCTCTACCCTCTTTTTGGTTTGAACTCTGAGACCGGCTCAGTGTCCTTCTCGAAGTTTGTCGAGGTAATGCAGGAGTTTGGAGTTTCATCGTATGAGTGGTGCGATATTTGCGGACCGAATCCTGCTCCTTGGTGCTCTAACACTTACGTCTATGAGACTAATCCGTCACCGTCGAAAACTCTCGATCCAGTTGTTGCTGGAGTCATTGGAGCGGTCATCATGGCTGTAGCCTTTGCCGTTATCGCGGGGCTTTTATATTTCTTGGCTGGCCTTCGACTGAAGCGAAAGAATGCCAAGGAGGAGCCAAGCAACATCTCTGGCGCCGCTGGTGGGTTCAAAGGCCCTGAGAAAAAGGACGAGGACAAAGACGTAGCGGTCACAAAGAACGGAATCCACCACGAGCGAGTTGGGAGTTGGGAGTTGAAGGATGAGACGGCGCTGCCATCTGTTCAGACAGTCGGTGTTACGACTGAGAATTCTCCTAGAGAGGAGAGAAGAAGGTCTTTTGATGATGATGAAGTCAGTATTATGTGTGCGACTCCGGTCAAGGCGCATGAGAATGTTTAGTCAAGGCCGGAGTGCCTATTGATATCCCCCAGTCATTTCAGTATGAAGAGTAGTATTGTGACAAGAATATTAAGCAGTATTATACGAATGCTAGCGCAAAGCTTATAGAATCTTCAGCCTACGTTGATTGACATGTTGTCTTATCGCCTTCGCCTGTTTTCTACTCGGTACTTTGATGATTGCTTGTCTCAGAATGACCCGGCTCGTTCTAGATTGGCAGAATAGCCATCGATATTTTGAGGCAGGAGAAAGGGCCCTGCCTTTTGTGTGAAACCAGGAAGCAGCTGTCTGGAGATAAGTCATACATTAAAAAAAAGAAAACGTACTAAATGAGAGGTAGGTTGGATATTCCATTTACAGGAGAGTAAACTGATAAAGATTGTGCTCTATATTCCACAGCAGGATATCGAAAAGCTGGCGAGTTTAGACAAAGTCGCACTCCCGTGCCGCAGAAAGCTTATGGAAGCGTCACTAAGTGAACAGGAAGAAAAGTCTCAGCTACTATTCCGTTCCGGTGGGAGCAGTACCATTGGCACAGAGCGATCACATCTTCAGGGCTCAAGAAAAGCTCTTATTTCCGTTACAGGACGTCAGTTACAAGACAAGGGGAATTGTCCCTCAAATCTTGACCTTGACCTATTTGCAAAAATCATCACCAATGGGCCCAGTATCAGGAGCAACTCATTTCTTGCTTCGCTAATAAGTAGACTGCCATCTTCCCGAGGAGAGAGCGAGGCAAGCTCAGAACGGAGTTTATTAACACATATATAGATATATGCTAAGAATTGTCGTAGTCTGTGGAAAAAGATGCGGTAGATGACAATGCTAGCGAATAGGGTCGCTATGTACGTCACGAAGATTCTAGCCGTAAAGAGCCTTCATGGCGCCTCTATCGTCAGTCCAGCGAATAAAGTATAGGCTACGGGCAAAGAAACCAAGGAAGTTCCAGGCACCACAAATACAGCGGCTAGTTGGCAGCGTCGACGATACGCCCGAGATTTGACTCTAGCATTTCTGGATGATGAGAGTAGCCACGTGGGTTGTCAAATTAGCTGGTTTACCGAATCACTGCTCTCAAATCATCGTATCTAGGTGGAAAGCCATTTATATATCATCATCCCAGTGGGCTACCCCTTTGTCTCAACTCCCACGTCCCTCAGCTTCTCTGAGGAACTTCAGCACCCAGCGCCGAAGAAAAAAAAAGCACGACCACATACATACAGACACGAAGACTCTATGAGTGTCACCCAAGTGCTTTATTCTTTGCCTGGCCTGAAGATTCAATCCATCGTTGACATCATGAGGCCTCTGAGCCCTGACTGGTCTATCAGTGTTTCGACTCTCTTGAACCATAAAATTCCAGCGCTCTGTAGTCTAAGCATCTCTCTTAATCGATAAGTTGATTTGCGTTGTCTTTCTCATACAATATATGCCCATTCTCGTTTAGTTTTAGTCCAAGATGCCTCATTGATAATGATAGCCATAATGTCATAGTTAGGATGAAAGAATTCATGCGGATGGATGATACTCTGTTTCTTCACTTGCGTAACTGGAAGAAGATCGTCAAGGATGCACTTAATAGAGTTAAATGTTAAGATTTCAAGGTGCTATAAACCTCATCAGCGACTATTTGATTAGCTTTTATATAATCTCCCTAGAATAAGGTCCTGTAAACTATCTGCTAGCAGCTATTTCAAGTCGATTGCGTGGCGTCACTCAGCCCTACAGCCTACAATTGCAAGGGGTATCTTGGTCATATCTTCTCTATCACCCCTTCTCATACAATGCAAAATTCTTCTTCTTCTACCCCTTCTCTTTCCAAAGCCTCGCCATCCATCAATCCATGCACATAACACTCTCCAATAAGCGTCCATTCATCTTTCTCCTCGCCATCTTCCCCCTTCCTTGGCCGTAGCACAAACGGCGTCCTGCCTCCATACAGCACCACAATAACGTCACCAGCCTCCATCGTGTCCGGTCCTAAGACAAACATTCCTCCTTTCGTGACACCAAACCTACGGTACCGCGACACCAGCGTCGCCTCGTGGCTCCAATTGAATGCGTCCCCTCCCGCTGCCAGAGCCCGCACTTCCGGCGACACAACTGAACTGCCCCCGGCCCGCACCAGGTACGCCGCCCCATTGGAGAGCCACTCAGTTTTGGGAATGCTCTCGTAAGGACGGGACCGGTCGGCGCCAAGGCACGCGTTGGTGAGCGTCTGAACCAGCGCAAAGAAGGCCGTGTCGCCGTTGGGATAGCGCTGCTCGAGGTCGAAGACTTCGTAGCCGCAGACTTTGTACCATAATATCTCGATGGGCAATCTTCTAGTGTTTGTGTTTCGGAACTGGAATGCTTGACCGAACAAGGTCCACGAGTGGGTGACGACGGTATCGATTTGCACGCCGCGGATGTGCAACGTTTGTTTCATGTTGTCGATCCAGAGCTTTGGCTGTGTCTCTCCCGCTGCCTTGTGGAGAGTATCTGGTGATATAAGTAGATGTAGCGGCATAATGCGCCAGTCTGGAACCCATGAGGGAAGATTAATCTTTTCCATTTTTTTCCTTCTTGAGGCTAAGGGTTCTTCATGGCGAGCCGAGAGTAGAAGCAGTGACTGCGCGCCGGTGAGCTCCCGGACGGCAACATCATAGAAAATGTCCTCTATGCTACGGCTGTAGTCTGCCTCGAGCTCTCTTAAAGACTCGCTTCCCGAGTAGATTGAGAAATGACCTAGGAAGGCGTAAACATGATCGCGAGGATCCGTTGCCAACAAGTGTCTAGCTCGGTGGAGTTCGTATATAAAACTCCCGCGGTTATGGGAGGTGGTGTAATCCTCTTCAGGCTCGACGAAGCGCCGGTACAAATATCGAATGCTGGGTGTCAATACGGAGAACCGAGACCGCAGATAATGGTAGTTTTGGTTGAGAACACCCGCAACGAACGAGAGAACTTCCCAGTCCACCTCTGCATCACCCCAATACAACGTTGCTGAAGCAGTAGTACCAATCTCCTGCACGATCCATATGCGGTTGAACTAGACGTACACGTCAGACACGCTCCCTTTAAGTGCCTTTTTACCTCTGACTCACCCATTGTAACTTGGTTAACTTGGAAAACGGTACCCAGAGGTCTTGATTCTGTTTGAGAAGCTCCTCCGAATGCGCTAACCTGAAAGCATCGTGTTTCTCATCATCCTCAAACACCTCTTGCAAGTAATGAATCATGCGAACGGCTTCTTTGGCTACACCATCTTCATCAGGTCCCAACCAGACCAAGATATGTTTTGCACCTTTGTAAATGGCATTCATTAGACTCACTTGCAGACTGCGCTCGACAATATTATCCTGGTTGATGCAGATCTGGTCCGCCCACAGCCGTCGAGGAAGTGTCGGATGCCGCACACGTTGCAGCGCGCCTTGAATACTTCTCGTCAGTGGAAGAATTCTGCCATCGCAGAGCATTTCCGAGCATCTCCCCTCAGTCCCCCAAACATAGGAGATGGCCTCATAGCTTGGGTCCAAGTCCAGGTTCTCAACGGTGAGACTGCCAACCAGCGGCTCATCTCCCACGCCGGGTTCCAAGGTAAGGATACGAACTGAGCACTTATCCTCAAACGGCGCATACTCATATCTCCCTACACCTAACACCGGCCGAGTCTTTTCTAAGAGCGAATCAGGTTCCATGAATGATGTCGACAGAGATGAGTAATAACAAGCCTGTCGACATCGATATCTCGCGAATCGACGTGGAGAACGGGGCTTGTTCCGATTCCCCTCCCACCTCGAAATCCGTGATGTGCTTGGGCAATGTGATAATGGAAAGGTCACTAACGCAGCAGAAGAAGCTGAGAGTGATAAGGTTTTGGTAATTTTGAATGGCTGAAGGTCTCTACCCAGAAAAGCCATGTTAGCTTCTGGTAGAGGCGGGGGGGTTTGAGAATGATTTCATTCTAGGGTAATATGTGAGACCAGCCTCCACACCGCAAAGCCGGACGCAAGTCAGCATCAACAAACAAAAGTCCGCTAGCTGAGTGGACCTCATCAATATGATTCCATCCTTGTCTACTTCGTACGCGGTGATGGATACCAATAATTTAGCAAAAGATTTCAATCACAAGTCACGAGTTTCAATTATTCAGAAATAAGTCAGTTAAAATAATAGTTATTGCTCTTGGAGTTTGATTCGATCCATGTCGAGTGGCGTTAGGCCAGTCTATCTAAAATATACACAACTAATCCTCGTGTCATCACTCATCATCCGCCCGATATCAAGCAAATTATGCACAAACATTCGCACAAGTAGCCTGTCCTTTGGTCTTTCCCATAACGCCGGTTCCATTTCCCAGTCCCAGTATGATATGCGCACAACAGATTACAAAGGAAATGTCCGCTAGTTTTGTCCTCTTTACGAGGAGAAATAATCCACATCTGACAACAACTTTAAACACCAGAAACCCAGGCTTGGTCCTCTAAAGATCCATGGTTAGAAGCTCTAACCGCGACACGACAGAGTCGATGCTAGCACTGATGCGTTGCACACGGGCCATAGCAACGGCAGCAGTAGCTTCTTCCTCAGTGGCATCAACAAGCTCGTAGCGGGCGAGGGCCTTCTCGGACTCGACACCACCGAAGATGTCAATATGGGACAAGCAGTCGGTGTCAAGCTCGTTGGGCTCTTCGGATGAGGTGACAGATTCGGAGTGGAAAAGAGCGAACTCGGGATCGGACTCAAATTCGGCATCGACAGGGGCAACAGACTCAGAGATCCGAGTCTTCTCGACAGGTCGCTCAATAACAGGCATGTCCTTCTTCTCCTCCTCAGAATCGAAACAAGGCTCCACAAAGTTGGAGGTCTTGCCGGAGAGGACGGAAGCGTCGATAGGAGCGGGGACCTCCGGGGTATCAACCACGAAGACTTGAGGCTGGAAGTTGTAAGAGGAGTTATCGATGCTAAGCATGGAGAAGTCCATGTTCTGTTCGGGGATCATAGCCATACCAATCTGCTGTTGAGACTGTTGAGAAGGGTAGGGGTTGACGTCCTTGGGCATCTGACGTTGCTCCTGAGGCTCAGTCTTGAGCTGGGGAGCCTGGTTGGCAGCAGCAGGGTTACTGCTGAGATGATCAAGGAAGTTGGAGAACGAGGGCGAAGAAAGAAGCATACGGGTAAGATCAGATAGGCGCTTGTTCTCCTCCATGAGAGCACGGTTCTGGGCACGGAGATCACCGTTCTCGTTGACCTTGTTGGCAATTTCGGCTTCAAGCTGTGAGATATACTCTATTTTCGTGGTTAGCAGATGAGGATCTGAGAGTGGACGGAAAATATCTTACCCTTTCTCCGGGATCGGAAAGCTCGAGCGGAAACCTTGTTTCGGAGCTGGCGGCGCTCCTTTGAACTGAGCTTCTTGCCCTCCTCGCTGGCGAGCAATCGCTCATCATCGTCCATATCATCCTCCTCCTTCTTGGAGCGTGTGAGGTTGTTCATGGGAGTCTGGCCCTGGGGCTCGGGAGCGGCAGGCTTGGCGCGCATAGAGTTCAAGAGCTGAGTGATCTTCTGCTCAACGATGGGATCGGTAGGCTGAGGGGCCTTGCCGCGGCCCTTAACAGGAACACTCTGGCGCTGAGCTTGCTGTTGCTGCTGAATAATCTGCTGCTGCTGTCGCTGCTGAGCCTGAGCCTTAGCAAGAGCGGCTTGGGAGTGGGCACCAGGCCAGAGACGGCCAAC
This sequence comes from Mariannaea elegans, assembly GCA_930272665.1. Lineage (NCBI taxonomy): Eukaryota > Fungi > Ascomycota > Sordariomycetes > Hypocreales > Nectriaceae > Mariannaea > Mariannaea elegans. The sequence goes on from CAKNEU010000029.1 coordinate 267,427, forward strand.
GTTGTTGGTCTGGGTGGGAAGGACAGGAGGCGAGGGCAGAGTGGCAGAGTCCTCGATGTTGCTAGGGTTGACAGTGAAAAACTGAGAATCGGCGGGAGATTCGAAATCCATATCCATCGCGTTCTGGGATGGCGAAGTATTAAAGTCGAACTCGTTCTCAGGGCTGAAAGTAGTCATATAATCGAGGCTACCAAAATCCTGGTATCCCGTGTTGTTGGTCTGATTCACGGCCATGGTGTTGGCAATGGCACCAGGCACAAAGCCAGTCTGTTGTCGGTACATGTCATAATTATGACTAGGGCCAGTCAAGGTTTGTGTGGATGTGAGACCAGGCGCGGTGACGGCAGCCGAGACAGGACTGGTGAACGCCGCCTTTGACACGGCGGTTGGTGATGCCGAAGTAGCTGGAGACTGATAGTTTGAGATGGCATCGTACTCGGTGAGGTCGAGTAGGGCGTCGATATCGACGTTATTCTGGGCCGGGGCCGACATATTTATCTCGTCGTTTGTGTAAGTCTAGAGGCCGACGATGGACGGTCGGAAACGGAGGGATAACGAAAGCAACGACGAAGGATCGGGTGGCAAGCAGTCGCAGTCAGTGTATAAATGATTCGAATAAAAGTTGGTTAGGACGAAAAGCGATCGCTGAAAAAGTATTGATGTTGTTCAATGACTTGGTTAGAGTATGTAAGTTGGCGTTCTTGGAAATGGGAAAGTAGAAGAAATGAGATCAGGCAGAACTGGGGGGGCATTCTCTATGAATGGAACGGATGCCTTGGCCTTGGTCCCCCCTGGGAAAATACGTACCTTTTGGGGGGGGCACCTGCGTAACAGGCGCCGGGAGCCACCAGGGAAATCCGAGGAAAGTGGGCAGCCACCGCCGGAGCCACTCAAGAGCCACTGGCGGCGTGTGGAAGGCACTTGGAAGCTTCCCCTAACAGGCTTAACGCTAGGTGTTGCAAGGTGAGCCAGGGCACGCCAGGTATGGGCTATGATGGGGCCGAGCGTACAACCCAAGACACCCAAGACACCCTTGGCCAAAGTATCCTAGGGCATTGTCCGGGAAAACAAGGATCAGACCCTGGGGACCCAACCGAGGACGCGTCAGCTCTTTCCTGTTGGTGGTGCCAAGGGTGCGGTCCCAAGTCCCGCCTGGGACGAGGAGTCGATAGAGCGAATGACCAGCGAATGGGGACACACCGTGACGGCCTGGCGCTCGCAAAGAGCTGTCGATTGCCCAAGCTGCGGCCTGAGGATGACGACGCTTGCTGCCGGTTTGGGACTGTCGTCGAGGACTGGTGATTTGCACTATCATCAATCAGAGGATTGGACTGCAGACCCTCGTGTAGGTTGCTGCTACAACTCTATTTACCATAATACGTACAAACACACGAGCCCGTCTGCCCGTGGCTGCAATCACAATCCTATCACCGTTGTCCATTTGGCATAATAGACGCTTTGTTTCGACCGCTACTCCGCAGATGCTGACGAATTTCCCATCCCTCGGACTGTCAAGGCCACGAGGCCTCCAACTCGAAGTGGTCAACAAAGCCCCAATGATTTTTTGCATCCAGGATGGCAAGCGTTTAGAGAGCCAGCGATACATAATCCTTTTTACCCCTGCTCTAGTAATTCAGATTAACAAATCAGCAATATTTCATGATTACCTACTCCAGATTACTTCAAATGGTGCACGATGTGATTAATGTTAGACTTGCATCACCGGCTTCGCCAAAGCGCAGCCCTTCGGCGATATCTCTGAATGGGATTGCAGCTTTTGCTGACTCTGCTGGCTCTCCGCCACCTGCGCCTTCATCCGCTGGAATGCAACCCGATGACCACTTTCTACAGAAAGCGGACTGGACCGCAATATCGCAGCTTGTTATCCCCGACTCCCCGACCAGTGTTCTGGTCCAGGCCGAACAGCCGCGGAGGTTATACGTGCCTAACGCCCGTTCGATTCCCGTAATTGGTAGTCCATACACCATCGTACACCAAAATCTTTAGCGATCCCCTGTGCCGGGTACTTTGTCAACCTGTCTTACTCTTCCGCTGCTCCCGACCGTGGCTGTACAGAACGCCAACTTTATCCTTTGGAGGGGGGAATTATCTTAGCAGCTGCAAAGGATCCTTTCAGACCCCAGACTCGACGATTCAAACTCTCATGCGCTACTTTGCTTGACATGATTTCCTACTGTTTAGTCTAATTCTCCATTTCTCCTTCTTCACCAATGTTTGAACACAATCCACTTTCTGCTGCTTGTGGCTCTAGCTACCTGCACAGTACAGACCCACCATCGCACGCAGCTCCCAGCGGCAGTAACTGACTAGCCAAAGAGATAGCTCAACTTCAGACACAGTAATCTGTAGCGCTCTGTGCTTTTTCTCCAATATACAGTACCTACAGATGTAATGTTTGTTCCCAATTTGCTCCCACATCCCGTCATTCGACGGCGACGCCGTGCATCACGGCCCGCACATTGACGGCCCATTTCGAGAATGTGTTTGCTGAATATCCACAGTATTCATCATAGCGGTATGAATTTTTTCTAAATGAAGTTTCCTTTTTCTTTTCAATCGCACGGCAGTGAGGTCTTTGCTTTTACTTTTTGGATAATATTTCTTTGGAGATGTGTCTCCTAGCGCCTATGACGAAATGTGCTCACCACAGAGGAGAAATTGGAAATTGGCCAAGCCGCCACTAGCTAATGATTGTCAAGCACTGCCACCACAAAGCTCACCGCACAAATTACCGGCCCATCACCCAGTGCTGCCTCGTATTCAATAGACGCACCTTGTGTGATACGGACACTGTCCATACGCTCTCGCTAGGAGAAACCGCGTCCAACGCTACACATTGTTCACCTCGTTCTTCACATAACTATTGAAGTGGGCTGTTAGTTGCGTCTTCATATCTTGCGGGATTGATGGAGCTACTTGTTACGTCTGACCCATAATCATCTATTGGCTTGGACATCAGGACACCATCAGGACAAATGCATTGATGAAACGCCTTCAGTCGAGTCGTTCGTGTTCCAGGTCTTTCCTACGCCGAGGTACCGACCGTAAAACCAGTAACAACCGCTATCATCTCCCTATTAAAAATAGAATGGGACTGGGTCCACGGAGTATTGCCCTGAATATCAATCCCAGTTCTTCAACCAGGGAGATCTCCACTGCCCTGACGACTTGCCGTCATGAAGTGGCAAGTTTCGTCCAGTGTCTGTCTCCGTCCCCCTCCCACATCCCGATCTTTGCATTGATTCAGGAGATGTTTCCAAACATTACTTCCTGGCACTAGCATCTGACATTTGCTTCAGCCCGTCTGCTAAACCCTATCCGCATCATCAAAGCAGATCGTCGTGAAGATGCTGTTTGAGACTCACCTTAGCATGACCTTTCTTCCAGCCAGCCGGCTATCTCTCATGATTGGACCCTTGCCTAAATCGGTCAAATTGGGGTTTAATGACACTCTGCCACATATCACGTCTCATTTTGGCATTTATCGCCCCAACTCCACATTTCAGCTCCTTGGCGGTGGCTGCCAGGAGAACTGTCATGGCGTTTGCAAGGGTGAGACGGCAGTTTGGCAGTCTGCCCTTCTAAATCGAAACTCCATTGCTTCTCTCCACAACCATCGCATCTCAAGCAGGCCCATGTCAGAATTGTGCCCCTCTTAGTCGTTGGAGATCTCATCCAGCCACTACGGCATTGCGAATCATCCTGGTACGTTCGGGTGCATTGAGGCTTTGAAAACGCATGGTAGGTAGTACTAGATATTCAAAGCCCCTTGAAGGCACTAACCGTGATATCTCACAAGGGGCAAATTGATGTGGCTGTGTTGTCAATTTAAGGCGGTGTTATCACGTGATGACCTTCCACGTGATCACATTCCGTTGACGTATCTTTAGAGCCAAGGTCCCGTGATCAGTCTAGTGGCCGTTTTCAGCCTGATACGGTCTGTCAGCCTGATGGCTGGCCAAGTTCAAAGTATCCATTCGTCTGCATCTGCCTGCACGTCGGCGGTGCCTTAGCGGTGCGCGCCCAACTATATGCAAGTTTGCCCAACTTTCCCTTCACGCACACTTCGTCCATTTTCGGCGGCTGGCAACGCGTTCCTGGATACAACTCTGCGGCATTGCAATCTGAAGTATTTGTGGCTGGTCGCGAACTTGCGCTGAACAGATCAAGCGTGGCTGTACTACAAACTATCCGCATTGTTGACGCGATTTCCTTTCTATCTCTGCATCTCGTTTCTGCACATTGAGGAGCCTCACGAAACCACCTCACCAAAGCTTCCTTGCTCTGGACGATCCTTCAGGGTTACTAGCTACGTCCGTTAAAACGGTGTCCCGTGCTTTGCCTTCACTTCAACCTTGTCCTTGGTATTGACTACCATCATGGTAAGCTGATCATAGCTGCAAATGGGGAGAGAGAAACGAAACCTTCTCGCTGGTCAGGCGGGGGGTGCGAAGGAGAGACACAAACGAGCCCAAAGGTCCCAGTATGACCCTAAGGCGCCTGTGCCCGAAGGCTTCGTGGCCAAACCAGCCATTCCAAAATCGAAACACCACTCATATTTTGAGTTCGTTGAAAACAAAGAGAAGAAGAAGAAGCTCGAGTTCAAGGTACAGGGCGACATTTAGCTACCAAAAATGGTTCAGAATTACTCACCACCCCCAGATAACCACCCGCAAAACGCCTCCACCAGGCTTCGAGTTTGTCCCTATCGGAAACCCCGAGCTAACGACAGCTTGTAAAGAGCTATCTCGCAGCAAGGACGCTATGATCTTTATCGTGTCGGTACGTGATATTTGCCAAGGCTAAGCCTACGATTAATCTTACCGTTCTCTAGAATTCAAAAGAACAAGACTTGAATATCCTCGCCCATCAAGTACATCGCATCGGCCATCACATCAGAGAGACGATTGTCGACGAAGCACGAACCTCTATCGGCCAAGCCTTAGATTCGGTCGCACCGCTTCCTGGCGGATCACCCGAACCCATCCCAGAGTCCCAGGAAGAATACAATGCCCAAGTAGATGCTACCATCCGAGACTTGTTTCCAAGGATCCCAAACACCGATCGTCAGATGATCATAGAGCACGCATTCAGAAGGGTTTGTTCTCCCCACCACCTGACTATCCAGGCGACGAATATTTATATCCCTAGGGAACTACTTTCAAAGGCGACAAACCGGTAGGCCTGTCGGAAGACATCACACTCGCTCGACGAGTTCAGCTTGCAGTGCTCGCTCACATCCGCCATACCCATACCAGATATGACGATTTGCTAAAGGAAACAACCTGGCAAAATGCTCGCAAAGTCGTTGAAGGTTTGTGTCTGGATACCCTCGTCAAGTGGCGGGGGGATGAGGAGACTGGTCGGGACCAGTTGGATGAGATTCTCCGTGAAGTTGTCGTGATTTCTGATTCCGAGGACGATGATACCGATGAGGAAACCGACGAGTCTTCTGTCGAGGAGACTGAACCTCAGAGAACAACCGCACCCTTCCAGATCGAGGGTAATCTCTCAAGCCAAGCCAGCCCTTTCCGTCGGCGTTCTCCCAAAGCTATCAATGGCCACCATGGACCCCAAACACCTGCCAGGGCAAAAGGCAAGGTCAAGAAGACCAAACGTAAGACTGCTGCTGAAAAGAAGGGGCAGCGGGGATTTAAGAGATACCACGCCTGGCAAGAGGCCATTCGGCGTTTCCGCGAAGAACAAAGTCCGGACATCCAGCCATCTCCAATGGATCAAACCCCCAACCCCAATTACCTCCAGCATCAGCCTCCACCTCTTTCTGTTACCCCGTATACATCCAACGAATTCCTCAAGCCCTCTGAGCCTAGGATTTGCGCATCAGGAGCCGGGCCAGCGCCGACCGAGAACGGTTACGTTGCACAAGCGCCTTCTTATGTCCGTCACCCCGTGAATATTGTCCGGCGATCGTATTCTCCCCTTCCGCGAGCACCAATAGGTGACAAGGTAATGTCCCCTCGGGAGATGCATCGCGATAGCCCTGTGTCGCGTCGTCCTGTGCCATTGGTCACCAATCGCCTGCAAGATATGTTGGTACCTTCAATTGAGCCGGCTTCTCCTGAGGCAATGAGACCATCATTTGTCCGTGCCGTCCCTCCCAGAGGACAAACGTTTGGCAATGTCTCCCCAATTGGCTCCCATATGCGCCATTCTCCAAGGGGACCCTCACCTTTAAAAGGAGGGCTTGTTAGGAATGAGCCTGTTGTTGTCACTCGGCGTGTTATTCAGAGGGAGCGATTTGCTCCTCCAGAAACTTATGACGATGGTCGTGGATATATATCCAACATCTCCCGTGACCAGGAATATGTTTCTGCTGGAAATGGGTACCCCATTTCCAACTCCCCCATTCATCGTTCTGACGGACGATCTTATGAGCCCAATCACCTTCCCATCATGGCTCCGACAAGGAGACCTCACCAGGAGATTATAAGACCAGAGGAACGGCCAAGCACCACCATACTTATGGAGGATCGTGGTGGATTCTATGAACGAGTCTCGACTCATCCTGATGACGTTCACCCACTTCCTCGGACAACTAGAGTTGTCGAATTTAGACAGCCAACTCAGGTCATTCGGAGGGCACCAGAGCCTCATCGTGTTGTCCCCTTACAAGAAGGGCCACGAATACTACGGGAAAGTCGGAGCAACCCCAGAATTAGAGCTGTTCCAGCCACAAGCAGCCACCCTCTTCCCTATGATCGTGAATCGCGGGTGACTTTGACAAACCCCCCGGTTATCCGACCTCAAACATCAAACGAAATATTTCATAATCAAGCACTTGATAGGGAGTACTACCCTATACATAGTCAACCACCCAGACCAGAGCCTCGACCAATGTCAGGAGATCGTGTAATCTACCGTGAGGGGCTATACAGAGAGATGTATGTCTTATTCATCATCCGATCAAGGTGAAAGTTGTCGGTCAGCTAACCACATATAGGCCAAATCGTGAACGACCACCGACTGCTCCTCTACACGATCAGCCGGTCCAACGGCGCTACGAAAACGAGCCACCTTCGACAGGCAACCAGCGCACACCCCGAAGAGGGTTTCCCTTGCACCCTCATCGGCCCGAGGACGTCATTGTCATCGAATGATCACGACTGTTTCATGACGATGCAGCATCATTTGACATTTTCCATATTTTTTCAGCATTAGAAATGAATATCAGGGTCGGTCATGGCGTTGGCGGCTTTTGTTAGCATAGATGGAACAGGTACATTAGGGAGGACGATGTGACGATGCTTACGAGGACTCTATTCAAACTAGATTTGTGTTTGAAATCGTCGTATGATTTTACGGCTTGAGGAAATGATACCCATACGGATATTGAACGCATTCATTCATAGGTGCTGTATTATAGAAGTATTCAAATTATACCATACAAAACTCCTGACCCAGAAGATAACTCGCAAACGAGGCATTTCACTTGTGCACCTAGAAACCTGCGTAGATAAAGATCGATATATAATTTCATTGACCTGAATACCTTCGTCAAACCTATAGACTGTAGATTTTTAAACACCTGCCATGAGAAATAGAAAATGATGTATGGAATGGGTATAACCAAGGCATCTAGTTGCGCCCTCTTCCCTTCTTGCCTACACCTGCTCCTGGTGGTCCATGCCTCTTTTCCACACCCAATCCTCTTCGGCCTGCTGCGATGCCGCCCTTTCCGCTTTGCGCACCGCCACGGCCTCCGCGACCTCCACGGAAGCCACCACCCCGTCCACCGCGGAAGCGTCCGTTTCCGCGAGGGCTAATCCTGTTCTTGACGGCAGAGGCATCGTTAACGTCCATATCATCACCATCCTCGTCGTCGTTGTCATCGTTGGAGCGGCGGTTGGAGAACTTGAGTTTGCCACCACGACCGCGCTTGGCGACGTCCTTGCCCTTGATGGCAGCTACATAGGCACCCACACCTGAGACACCGGTCTCGGGTTGGTCGATTTCCATTGCCTCGTCGTCGCTGTCCTTGCCGAGGATGAGCTTGCCGTCTAGGTCGACCTTGGCCTTAGTGCGGGTGGGTTTACGGAGTTTCACAGGCTTGGTGGACGAAATGTTGGCAAGGGCCTTCTTGTCGAGCAAGTCAAGAGGCTCGTCTTCGTCCTCAACGATGTACGTCTTGCCGCCCTTCTGGGCCTTCTTTTTTGATCGAGGGGCTTCGTCGTCAGAGCCGTCGGAAGCATCCGAATCGCTGCTATACAGTGCCTGGTCATACTCATTCTCGAACTGGCGCTTGGGATGGTCTTCGTCATCCTCATCGCTCTCATCACCATCCTGACCCGCTTTGGCGGCGTCCTTCTTCCTCTTTGAGCGTTCTTTTGTCTTGCGAATGTTGACAATCAACTTCTTGTCCGCTTCGGGACAATTCTTGTGGATGTTGTCGTATCCAAATCTGCGAACCATGCGCTCAATAATATGCTTCACCTTGGCCTTAAAGTGGCCCTTGTGCTCGTGGCTCCATACTATGAGGTTGGGCACAAGGGTAGAGAGCCGAGGAAGCATAAGCTCGACGGGGAGACCAATAACACAGACCTTGACGAAACCCAGGCAACTCTTGACGATTTCTCGGTTGTTCGAGGTGAGGAAGAGATCCATAGTTTGGACTAAGTCGGAGAGCGTCTGCTCGCTCAAGCCGTCTCGGAATTCATACAGCAGCCTGCTGATAGCCGTGATAGACGCGGAGATCATATGAGGCGTACTTCCAGCCAAACCAGCACTCACCATTGTAAAAAACTCTTCAATGTTGGCGGTACCCATAGGAGCATCCTTGGGCATGTGAGGAACCTTGGTGTTGTCGATGCTAGCACCGTTTGCGTTTACCATACGGTGACCCATCTGAACAAGGAGCTCATAAGCTGTCTCTCGGGCTCGTTCATTGTTCTCTTTGCAGCAAATGACGACCTCGCTGAGTACCGCGGGGATAAAGTGGAGTGAAGTGTCGGGGATGAAGGGAAGGAGAGCCGTGATGGCGGCAAGGCGTTCTCGTCGGGCTGGGGCGGAGACCTTCTCGGTGCTAGAGAAAAAGAGGTTCTGTAGCTCTTCGGTCCTCTCCCTAAGTGCGGCCTTGCCAATTTCGGACTCAGCCAGACGAGGAACAAGCTTGTATGCCTTCTTTTGCAACTGAGGTTCTTCTTGCTTAAACGTAATAACCGAGGCGATCTCAAACAGGGCAGCGAAGCTCTCTCTAGGAAGGTAAATGGACATGGTAATGACAATATCCATCAGGGTCTGGGCTGTCGATGGCATGTGGTCCTTGGGTTTCTGAGTCCTCGTCTTTTCGTCGGCCTTAGGGGCCTGCTCCAATTCAGACACGAGCATCTTGCTCACCCGATCAAACGTCTCCATGAGCTCTTGGTCAGGGGTGATGCTTAAGAAGACATTGATAGTCTGCAAGATGGGGCCTCGGGTCTGGGGCAGAGTCTGAGTATAAACGTTGAACAGAACAGCAAGCATATTGCCAGCAAACGCCGAAAGGTACTCAAGATTCTTCTTGGCAGTGGCGCGAGACACCCTGCTCTGAAGGACCAGATCCTCTTCTTCTTCTTCAATCTCCGCAATGGCCTTGTTGGACTCAATCAGAGTCTTGAGAGCCCTACAAATGTCCAATCGCAGATCGGTCTGTTTGTACAGGAGGTTGGCTAGGATTTCGGCAAAACCTTGGTCAAGAGCATCGGTCAGGTCCAACGGCAGGTCGCAGTAACCGGGAAGAATCGACCAGATCTGCTGCACAATGGTCTCGTAGATCTTAAGCTCCATGGTCTTCTCGGCCTCGCCGTGGTCGAGGACCTTCTGGAACATCAGCTCACTCAGTGGAATCATTTCACTCTTGAAGTGAGCCAGATTAGTGTTGCTGGTATAATCTCGTAGAATGGGGAACATCCAAGCTCGACCAGGTTGTCCCTTAGCGGGCTTCGCGAGATTCAGGGGCAGAACTGAAAGGACAGCCTCTGAACCCATTGCCCGAATGGCCTTTCCAATAACTTCATCAGCATCCTTCTTGTTGCGAAATGAGCCGTTCTCTCGGATTTCACCAATGGTCTTGGTGATGTTCAACATGATGGGGAACGACCTCCATCGTAGAGAGTCGAACATGGCACCCAGTACGTTGAAGGTCTGGATCCAAGCAGCTTGGTATTGGATAGTCAGTAATGACTCAGCGGTCTTGGCAATCTTCTCCAAGATTTTCTCATCGTAGATTGAAGGCTCGAGGATAGCTTGTCGGGGCACGCAGTTGGCCATGAAAGAAACCAGACACTCTGATGCCGAAATGCGAATATTCTCAGATGGGGACTCGAGGAACTGCGCGACCATATTGAACAGATTAGGAAGATTCTGGAACGTCTCGTCTGGTTCGACCTGCGCAGAAACGTCATATCCTCTCGACAGAATAGCAAGCCACGGAGGCACGAGCTGAGTATCGTTGGCAGCTGGTCGTAACTCCGAAATAATCTCCATCAGTCGGGGCAGCTTCGCGGACGACACTTCGTCAGTCATACCCTCGAAGATCATCTCAAAAATCTCAAAAGCAGCCATAGTCATATACTCGTTCCCAGTCTTGGCGATTCCCAGCAACAGTTCACACAACGACTCCGTCTTCTTGCTAGGCCATCCACCACTTGCTGATGCAACCGTCTTGACTAGCTGTAGGGCATGAATCATGGCGGGCTCGTGGCTGTTATCCGTAGACTTCTTGCCCTTGCGTAGCTGGGCAAGCTTGGTAGTCAGGTCTTCCAAATTCCTCATGGCCGTTTGGGCGCACATATCAGCAGCAGGGTGATCCAGCGAGGGGCTCGGGGGTGGGTTTCGCAGAACTTTCTTCAACGCATCTTGTGACCTTCTCCGCACCTTAGGCCTATGGTCCAGGGCCATATTCAACAGTCCAGCAACCGCACGGCGGGGACCAATCTGAGTAACAGAGAGCTCCCATGATACAGAGTCCTGTGCGAGTAGGAGAGACTCGAGACATCCAATCGAGGATCGCAATAGGATTGCCTCAGCATCCTGCAATAAAAGCACGGGTGCCAGCAGGGTCAGGATCTGGGTGAACTTGGCGCGGAGGAGAGGCTGCGGGGCATAAGGCGTAATGGTATCGAGGAGGTAAACCACAGGGGTTGCCAGCTCCGAGTTAACAGTGTCGTTAGCATTGGCTTGCTGTAGCAGAGCCAGGAGGGCGGCAAAGTATCCTGTTGGCGTCGGGGCAGTGTTCTGTTCCTTCAAAGTCGACTCGACGGCTTGCAATACGACGGCAGTCTAATAATTTTTATCCATGTTAGCACTTGAAGTTGCGCTCAACGGAAGAGGAATCCATTTGTGAAACTTACCCTCTGTTGGCTCTGAAGGCCAGGGGACTTGATCTTGTCTAGCTTTTCAGCTAGAGAAGGGGTCGCCATCTTGTCGAGCAATTCGATCGCAAACCGCCTTTATTGGAATTGTTCGGTGAAGTACCAATCCAGCGTTGTGCAAAATCCCAAATTTTTTGCACGGAAAATTGCTTATCGCACCCCGCCAGTCTGATAAGAAGACGGGGTCAGTGAGTGGCTGGTGTGGTGGCTCAAGCGACGACTGCGCCATATTACGTACTGACCTCGCTATATCGGTACCGCTCTATCCGAGAATACGTACCTCCCCAGCTTGGGTGCCTGCCCCTCCAGCCTCGCGGAGCTCTAGGGGGGCTGGAAGCTCACCTTCTCGATTATACAATTGCGCAGACACCTCAGCCTCGTTTCTCTCCCCAGCGCCAGAGAGAACACCATGGCTTTCCTTATTCTTGTTATCGGAGATTTGCACATCCCCGACCGAGCGCTAGACATTCCCGCAAAGGCATGATCGTCCCATGCGCTTCGGCGCTTGTCGTCGCACCTCCTTCAGGGTAGCTAACACCACCTCCAGTTCAAGAAGCTCCTTGCTCCCGGCAAGATCGGCCAGACGCTGTGTCTTGGAAATCTCACCGATAAACACACATACGAGTACTTGCGATCGGTTGCGCCTGATCTCAAGATTGTCAAAGGCCGCTATGACGTCGAGGCGGCTTCCCTCCCTCTAACCCAGGTCGTCACCCACGGCGGCATTCGCATTGGCTTCCTCGAGGGCTTCACTCTGGTCTCGAACGAGCCTGATCTTCTTCTTGCCGAGGCGAACAAGCTTGATGTTGATGTCCTCTGTTGGGGCGGTACGCATCGCTTCGATGCATTTGAGTATATGGATAAGTTCTTCGTCAACCCTGGAAGTGCGACGGGAGCATACGCGACGGAATGGAACAAGAATGGAGATGAGCCGACTCCAAGTTTCTGCTTGATGGACGTAGGTACCACTTTTGGTTGTTGCGTATTCGAGCTACAAGTACTAATGACGTGTTTAGGTCCAGGGTATCTCACTCACCCTATATGTTTATCAACTGAGGAAGGATGACAAGGGCAATGAGACAGTGGCAGTGGAGAAAGTGACATATACAAAACCAGTTGAGCCTAAAGGTGGCTCATCATGACATAGATAACAGTAAGTGGAAGTTTTGTCACGACACTGAGAAGTATAATTATGAAATCTATACCCACACGAACCATCACATAAGCATTGGAAGGAGGCGCACTTGTGTCCAAGAATCATCATTGAAAGACGCAGCGCCGACTTTTCCAATTGGACGGCGTGCATATAGGTGTAGTGAAGAAGAACAAGCAGTAGTAGATGTAAACATAAGAAATTAAAGAAATAGTTCCGTCGCTTTGGTATCTTGAGCATGAACCAGTCTGAATGATCGCCAACAATGCACATTGTGTGCTGACAAAACAGCAGACTCCTAAAAACGCCCAGTGCTCTATGCAATTCCGCTTTACCCATATCTGAGTGTCATTACAGCATCATACTCCGTCTCCTCGAAGCTCGGTCCTTAACAGTGAGGCCATCTTCCCCGGTGACTGCAGACGAGACTCGTCTGGAGTTTCTCCGGTTATTCGTCTTCTTCTTTGCTACTTCCTTCTCAGCCTGAGGCGAAGAGGTGGTAAACTCGTAGATATCAACCTCGCTCACGTTTGAAGAATCGGAACTGGCCAGAGTGCTGGTCTTTCCAGCCTCCTCCTCCTTGCTGATTTCGGCATCTAGGAGTGACTCGCTGATGAGTATTGATGTCCGTCTCCCTTTTTCCCTGGCGATAGGCCGGGGGTCATCAATAGTGGATGATCCTTTTCCTGCCAGAGGGCTCGCGGGAACGTCTTCAGCTGTCCTTAGTTGTGCTGGGGCAGGTGGCAGTTTCTTCCACGATGCTGCAAAATCATCTTCCTTCTTCGCCTTGGCAGACTCAGGTGCAGCTACTTCAACATTACTGGATCGTCGTGAATATCTGCCCTCGCCCGAAACGGCGTCATATAGTTCCTTGGTTGGCCTTCGCATTTTGTCCCTGAGGTTAGGCTCGGCATAACTGACAGTCGCTCTATTTCGTCGGCTCGGTCGTGGCGGATCTCGGTCGGTATTGATGTCTGTAGGTGGCGGCGTGCCTCCACGGGAATTTTCCTTTGTGCTCGCCGTCTCCGATGAGCTAGGAGAGAAAATAAGAGGTTCGGTAACAGGGGTTCCTAACTCGGCCCTGATATCTGCGACTTTTGGAGCAGTAGGTTGGGGGTCGATCGTAGTTTCAATAACCACGGGGGTTGGGTTCTTCGTCCTCGACTTGGGACGATCTACGGATGCCTTGGATTTGATGAGGTCAGCTTTGGCAGCCGCAACCTCGTCTATAACCGACGGCTTGAATGCCTTTTTGGGAGAAGAAAAATCGTTGTTAGTGCTTTTTGCTGCAAGAGGCTTCCTGGGCGCAGTGGACGTGCTGGTCTTCTGACTGGCCTCCTTTCTCGTGTTGGCAAGCTCCTTGAGACTCTTGTTTCCGACTCTCTCGCGTATCGACTGTTTTCCAGCAATGACACGGGGAGGTTGATTCTCGTTATTGCTGAGTTGGGACCTAGCGGTCACCATGTCATCTCTAGCTGCAAGTTTCCGTTTTGACCCAGTCTTCGTTGGTTGAGATACAGGCGTTTCCAGGGGCGCTGATGGTTTCGGTTTCCCTAGTGGTTCTGATGGTGCCTCTTCTTCCTTCTTCTTCTTCTTCTCCGGAGAAGGTGACCTTTCGACAAATTTGTTGCTCTGCGGTGGAGATTCAAGCGTAACTGACGGTTCCATTTTGATCTTGGGGCTCTCCTCAGTTGGTAGGAGATAGGGTCGGCTGAGTGAATCGACTTTGACGGGATCTTCATCGATAAAGTGTGACATGGGAGGGGGGCCAAGTTCAGGAGACTCGGCAGAGTCGGCGGCCTCGGACCGAAGAGCTCGAATCTGCTCAGGGCTGTACAACCATTAGCATAATTTGTTGCTTTGTTGTGATATAAACACTCACTTCATTGACATCCTTGGATATGATTTGTGTTCAGAGATGTGGCCTAGCTCCTCAATATCTCGGGCAATATCCCGCAATCGTCTCTGGGACGGGCTTGGTCGAACTGAGCTGAAGCTCGTCCTGGGTTTGGATGACCTTCTAATACGAGGAGAAAACCGCTTCATGGGCGGCTCCAACCCCAGACCAGCGAGGAGTGTTCCCCATTCCGTCAATTGCGACTCCAACTTCTCCTTAATTGCCAGTGCATGGTCGGCGATGCGTCGCGCGTCGTTATCCTCGAGCTCTTTCTCCAACTCGAGGATCCGACTGCGGAGCTCAAGATTCTCTGATAGCATGCAGGCGCAGTCATTTTCGAGCTCGCGAATGCGAAGCGCTCGCACGTTGTTTGATTTGGCAAGATCTCGGTTCTGGCGCAGGAGCTTCTTTCGAACTAGACCATGGCTCGGAGTTAGCTTGTGACTGAAGACGGTTGACAAAATATTGGAAGTGGGAGCATACGCGTTTCGAGGCTGTCCGTAGACACTGGGGGCTCATTCAGTCTAGCCATAGCTCATAATGCAGAGAACCCACGGTGTTGGTTTGGGATTTTCTGTGGACCTTGGTTGAGAATAAGAAGTGTGAAGGTCGAGCCAAGTGGTGTTTTGGCATGAGTTGGTCTGAAAGTGGGAAATTTTGGCTGTGTCATTATTTACTATTATCTGTTTTGGGAGTAGCGTCGGATGATACCTTGGCCCCTCTGGTTGCTGGGGTGCCCACGCCAAGCTCAACCCCACGTTCAACCCCACCACTATGAACGCGATAGTTATTCGATTACCACAACCGCCACGACTGCAAGAGACACAAGCTGCTTTGTTATCGACGCCTTTGGAAAGGTAACAAGCCCAACATGTCGTATCACACGCGATCTATCTCGTCGCACATGCGCGCACCGAGCGCTTCGGCCACATCCGCCGGACAATCGCCTGCGCTCCTGGCGCGCATTGAGGAGAAGAAAGCGGAGTTGGAGAGCTTGAAGGAACTTAGGGACTTGAGCGCTGCGGTGGCCGCGCAAATGGAGGCTTTGGAGAAGAAGCTGTCGACTCTCTCCGATGGCACTGAAGGTTTGCCTCGCAAGTTACGAGATTCCCATTATACAAAGGCTAACAATCGGCAGCAATCGCAGTTGTCATGGGAAATTGGCATAACGTCTTGCGTGCAATTAACATGGCTTCTTGTATGTGCCTTTCGGGCAACGTATATCTGTCATAATGAGCTAACTTATAACCAATAGCAAAACTTGCGAAAAACAGCACCGATACTCCGACCGACATAGCACAGGATGAGACCGGCCCTCTCCCCCAGACACTTGTTCGTATCCCAACAGAACATGCACCCGCTTTACAAGCCCAAGCCGAGGCTGCAGAAGCCGCTGCAGAAGAAGACCACTCGCGAATTGGCTAGAACTATGCTGTCTCCGAAACCTTTTCTCAGAGTGACAACTCCTAAGGGCTAGCTTTCCACGATCATTCTTTCTGGGCGCTGTTCGACATTACGGTCCCTCCACGACAACATTCGATCACAATCTATGCCCCAGGCTTCCTCCGACGCACGACAATGACACCTACTTTCACCATAACCAGCGTGCAGCTCCAGTACGATGTATTGCGAGACGCCGTCTTCCAGTCTCAAACTCGGTGGCAATTCAAGGGTTGACTGGACGGTCGCAATTTTTTTGACTAGAGTCAGAGTGGGCACGCTCTTGGGTCCTCCGCCTCCTCGCGGACGAGTAGGTTGACCATCTCACTTCGCTAGCCACTGCAGACGCGAATGAAATATATACTCTCGAATGGATATTACGGAACAATGCGTTCTTTAACTCGGGAGGAGACCCTCGGTAGGGATTTCATCCCGATCCGGCAGTGCTTATAGCCCTGATAGTGAGAGATGGAGGCGGAGAGAATATCAAGAACGGGCCGTGGTAGGGAGAGAAATTCCGGTGCAGAGTTGCTCGGTTTGTAGCGCTATGGTGTAACAGTAGTTAAAGCCTACATCAACTATGACAAAAACATCCTAATTTATGGATTGTATTCTCGGGTCTACATGATGGAGATTTCGGATATAAATTCGGATGGTGGACAATTGACTAGGCACAACTCACAACTAATAATCTAAGCAGTCATCCAAAGTGCTCGAGGCTATCAGTTTAATCCATGTACAGTGATACTAAGTAGTCCGTTGTGTGGGTGATAACTCGACTGTCATAGATAGCCCGAGCAAAAGGCGCTCAAATCTCAGGTGGGTCTGGAGTTCACGGACATATTAATTAAGCATTGTTGACGGTGGCTCGGCTAAGGCGCCCCCGCTCTTAGTCAATTAGACCAATTGAACTCAGCGCAGGCGACGCGAAAACGCGTTATGAAAGTTGACATGCTCACGGATTTGGAAGTGCATGGGCTATTGGTGGGTTGGGTTGATGAATGTTAACCAAACTCTGCCCAGGTGGGAGTAAGGTACCGTAGGTGCGGTTGACAATGAGGGGGAGGTGCTGTTCGATAGACGACTCACGACTTCCTTTCAAGGTAAGCTTGTAGTGGTTGTTGTTGCCCAATGTTTCCGTTGACATGCCCAAGACTCTCTGTTGACTCTTTTATTCAACCTCTCCAAAGCCCCATCGTCTGGGTCTTGTCTTCTTCCATTTCTCCATCTCTACGCTTCCGTCTTTTCGGACAATTTTGGTCTCCATCAGTCTAGTCAGTTGTGTGATACGGAAACAACCACGTATATTGGATGTTCGACTCAGCCGCTTTTATTTATTTATTCTGCGGTGCATAAAGCACAAATACAGCACAACTTTGGCACGAGACCTGAGGTCCGTGTCTCCCCCTTGCCTATCCGCGAAATTACAACCTTGAGGCTTGTCCCAATTCTCTTGCCCCATTTCAACGAATTGTGGCCTCGAAGCTGCGGCCTCCCCCAGTCTCCCACGTTAGACAGGGTTTGCGACGCATGGGTCCCTACGTACGTCGGGGTTCGAGGGTCCATTGTGTAGAGCAATCTCGACAAGCCGTGACCATGGCTCGAGTCAACCGTACCGCTGACTCCCAGACTGCAACCTCCATCCCCTCGATCGGTCAGCATACTCCTTCTACTAGTATCGCCGTCGCAAAAGCTGAGACCACCACGATCGACGCTTTGGAAGGAATGCTCAAAGAGCTATCCATTGGTCAAGTCCAGAATTCTCCCGTCTCATCTCAGAACTACGACCAATTTGCCTTCAAAACCAATTGTTACCTTCCTGAACCTAAGGCCATCAAATATTCGTCCCGAGGACTTCGACGCCGCGCCCCGATCGATTCCTGCATCTTTGAGCCGCTCGATGCAGTGCAAGAAGAGTCATCTTGTGTGTCTACTGCGATTGGCTTGACCTCTACTACTTCCTCCATCCATCCCGTCGCATCAACGACTGTAACTTTTGCTGCACCAACGACCTCTCCTCATTCAACCGTCCAACACCGATCATCTCAGGGTCAGTTCTAATGTCTCTTGCTCCGTCAAACCCCCCACGTTGCATCTACACCCCTGAGCACCTTGGACTTCCTTGAGCTCTTCGCGGCACATTCTAGCTTCTTCCCAAACTCCTACTGACTCTGGCTCCTTACAGTAAACCTTTGTGAGATCCACCCCCTTGAAGCCGCCAATCCCGAACACCCGAAGCGAGATCAAATCGAGAAACATTTGGCAGGTCAGTTCGAATGGCTGTTATCATGCCCAGCGCCAGCCAGTTCTGCCAAAGACCACACCTCCCGCAACGACAGTAGTCGTCTAACAGGAAACACGGTGTTCGGTTGTAACTTGCTATCGCGCAAGCAGCGAGCAGCCTCCCAGACAGAAATTCCAGGATGTCTCTCAGCTAACTCCTACACCCTTATAGCGACCCCTTTGGAAGGCAATGCATTGTCCTTGTCCGAGTTGGACGTTTCCCAGTCCTTAGGTGATCAGGTCAGCATGGCTACACCTCAGCCCCCTCCTTACGACTACCATCAGACCACCCCGCTTAAGGTGCCCGAGGTAGAGGTTGAAGAAGTCGTGGACCAGGCTGTCTCTCCGTCTCTTACTTTGATAAGTG
Source organism: Mariannaea elegans (assembly GCA_930272665.1). Taxonomy (NCBI): domain Eukaryota; kingdom Fungi; phylum Ascomycota; class Sordariomycetes; order Hypocreales; family Nectriaceae; genus Mariannaea; species Mariannaea elegans. The sequence goes on from CAKNEU010000029.1 coordinate 285,957, forward strand.
ATAGAAGTAGCAGCTATGCTGGCGGATCTTCAAGAGCCGGGTCCTTCTCTGTTCCTCGCATTGAGGATTCTCTTGAGGAACTCGACAAACTCGAAGATGAGCTTGAAGCTGTCAACGCTTTCACCCAGCAAGGTCGCGTCACCTCACCCCCTGACGTGAAGACCGGCCCCAAATGTCTTGAGCCACCACCAAAGGTTAAAAGGTCTAATGTCTCAAAAAGAGCCTCGATGAACGGTCTCTCTTCAACCGTTCGCATCAAGCAGTCTGACAAGACCCAACTGCAAGTTCGAAGATCCACATCACTTGTGTTCCGCAACAAAGAGGAGTCACAGGCCTCGCCAAGACTGAGGTCGCATCTCTCGCGGGGTCAACTCGCCGACACTAAAACAACAAAGTCCACTGTCAAATCAAGCAAAGCGCCAACAGTTCCAAATTTCGAGCTGCCGGGCGAGGCTGTTGCTCGGCGACTAAAAGAACAGCGTGAAGCTCGTTTGGCTCAACAGGCCGAGGCTCAGAAGGCATATGTTCCTCCTCCAAGGCCTAAGTCTAACAAGCCGTTGACGAAGCCCGCGTTTGAGCTCCCTGGAGAAGCCATCTCCCGACGGAAGCGAGAGGAGCGCGAGGCACGCCTCAAGGCTCAGGAAGAAGAGGAAAAGAAGAGGCGTGAGTTCAAGGCTCGGCCTGTGCGTACTAGTAGTATGCCAAGCACTATTCCTCGAGAGACGATTGCCAGCCGTGCCCGCCAGGGAAAACCTCTCCACGATGATGCGGACAGGAAGCACCAACAAGCTAAACTGAAACGCCTTTCTGTTCCTTCACTTCGCGCAGTCCATGGGGAGCCTGCGGAAAGCAAGGCAACCCAAGCTCGTGGTAGGCTCTCTACCATGGCGTCGGATGACGATTTGAGCAGGGGAACATCGACTTCGGCTGGTAGTTCCAGCAGCAAAAGAAACACCCTTACCGCTGAAGATGCTCAACAACTAAGACGTAAGGGGAAACAGATTTTTGAACGGGACAACACTAGTTACAGGCAAGACAAGGAGCGCGAAAAGCGGGAACGTGAAGCAGCGGCTCGTGCAGCGAGGGAGGAAGCTGCAGAGCGAACTCGAGCTGCTAGCCGGGAGTGGGCAGAGAAAAGACGGCGAAAGGAGTTGACGACACTGCAGGCTATGAAGCGAGAGGCGTAGCCGACTACACGATCGAGCATTGAAGGTCATGAGGGGATGCGTGGTCCAATATGGGGGGTAATTCAGAGTATCAAGTATCGGTTCACTTACCAAAGGTAATGTTTTGGGCCATCAGCTTTGGAGTTGGAAGCGAACGGCGTTTTAACGCAGGATGCCTGCCGTTGTGTTTGTTCGTTGTGGCTGTTGTTATTTGTTCCTCTTTTTGGCGTCCAAACATTCTTGCTTCATTATATCTCACAAGGCGTTGTTGTACTACTATCGGTTGGAGAGGCACAGGCCCATTGTCGACACTGTTTTGCGTTTCAATAGTATTGTATAGCTAAGTTATATACCTGATTTGAGATGATTGAATGGTCACAATTCTGACTTTATGTGCTTACCTCTGATATAGAAATACGTGGAGATCCTGTAAGAGTACGAGGCAGAGGTCTCCAGGCCACTGTAATGGGATAATCCCACCTGCGCCTCTTAACATTGTGTGGGAACCGATGCGGAATCCGAAACCTTAGAAACGCCGACGAAGTGTAGACGCGCTTTGGAGTCCTCCACGGCAAGACCTGGTCCCAATGCGGCTGTCCGTTCCGGCCCCGCTCCGAAAGTCAACCTCACCTCTTGTTCTGCCACATGCAAATGAATGACATATAGCAACAGTGGTCATCTGTCCGAATCTCGATTACCATTAATCTGTTGAAACCTGACCAGGCATGTCAAGTGACGCTCATTCTACTGTGCAGCTCGGCAACTGCACGGTTCGCGGCCTTTCAAAGCCCGCTTCTCAGGCGCAGCCCAAGTCCCTTGACGTCTTCTTCGATATTCCATACGCCACGGCGCAGCGCTTTGAACACCCGGTTGAATCTATTTTGCCAGAAACGCTAGATGCTACTAAAGAAGGTCGCGGGTGTCCGATCCCTGGGGAGTTGGGCTCGGAGGCCTGTCTGCGCCTAAACATCACGCGGCCTGCAGGCACATCTCGCTCGTCTGGGCTTGCAGTTCTGGTGTACATACACGGTGGCGGTTACAACTTTGGTGATCCTCTTGATAGAGACATGAAGAGCGTGGTGGGCTGGAGCGAGAAGGATATCGTTGCTGTGAGCGTGGCGTATAGACTAGGCGTGCTGGGGTTTGCGCCGTTTGAGGGGAGGGCAAGCAATCTTGGGTTGAGGGATCAGGCGGAAGCGTTAAGGTGGATTGGGAAGTGGATTGAGGAGTTTGGAGGGGATCCTGAGAAGATCACGGCGGTGGGAGTCAGTGCTGGAGCGCATTCGGTGAGGTTTTTTTTTCTTTTTTCCCATATCCTGTGTTTTCCGTATGTTTTTTTTTTATGTGTTCAATATTTCATGATGGTAATGGATGAGACCTTTTCACACCATTTTACACTGCTTCCTCTTGTTCTTGTTCTCGTCCTCTCAACACATCGTTTCCTCGATCCTTCGTCCTATGATCGAATATTTCACTTACACCCACTACAGATCGGTCACCATCTTCTCAATCCTTCCTCTCCTCCCTTCCACAAAGGCATCCTCGAGTCCGGCTCACCCACCGCCCGCTCCGTGCTCTCGCCATCTCATCCTCGAAGCCTCGTCCAGCAGGCCTTCTTCCTTCAGCAATCCCTCTGCTCCTCCATTGAGGAATTGAAAGCAATGCCACTCCGACCCTTACTCTCCGCCGCGGGGCGTGTATGGGCCACGTTTGAACCGTCCATTCAATGGCCGTTTCAGCCCGTGGTCGACGGTGAGGGCGGTGTGATTCCTAATACGCCGGTGCGCCTATGGGAGCAGCGTGTCGCCGACGGCAGGGTGAAGAATATGTGCGTCATCACAGGCTTCTGCTCCCATGAGGGTTCCTCTTTCGTACCCGCCTCTGCCTCCTCTAACAGTGACTTTCGTACCTTCTTCACCTCTCTAATTCCATCCCTCACGCACGACGACCTTGTCACCCTCGAAAATCTGTACCCAGATCCTATCGCGAACCCATCTTCACCATACGCCAACTCCGCTAGGGGCGGCGCACAATTTTTGCGTCTAGCCGCTGCATACGGGGACTTTGCGTATATCGCACCTGTTCTACATACAGCACACATGCTGTCGTCCGCAGGCGCACGGGTATATGTGTACGAGTACGCCGCACTATCCAGTCCCCTCCACACTGCAAATCATGCCTCCCACACTCCCGTTGCTTCACACGAAATGACGCTGCTGAAACACTTCCCGGGCTTGCTGGACGCGGCCAAAGAGATGCACGGGCGCATGACGACATTCGTGAGTGAGCCCGAAGGTGACCTGGGTGATGCGTGGCCAACATTCGTGAGTCCAAGGGTCGGAGGGGAGGGCAAGCTGTTGGTGTTTGGGGAAGGGAACGATGAGTTCGCTGGAGGGCGTCAACGGGGAGTCGCGGTAAGGGAGAGAGCTCTTACAAGGGAGGAAATGGAAAGGATGAAATTTTGGTGGGAAAGAATGGAGTTGGTTCAGGGGATGGGAGAGAGGAGCCAAGGGGCAAGTTGATCATCCGGAAGCTTGAAGGGAGTCTCTCGGCCAGGTTTCGTAAGGATAGGGGTCAAGATGAACATTGGTTCACTGAGGGAGAGGGAGACAGCAATTGAAGTTCGGCAGTCACAAAAGCGTAAAGAACAACCGAATTTGAAAAAGCCGAAAGCTTTCCAATTCAGGTCTCTTATATACATCTATCCACACCGTTCCATATTCAGCCATAATTTCTAACATTTCCGTGGTTTTCAACCTCCCTCTCAGCTTGGTGCCTCAAGCCAATGTACGTCACCACCCATGCTCATTACTCACAGATCGCATGGCTATTGTCAACTAGCTAAGCGTCCTCACAGTAACCACATACCACCACATCTAACAGGTTGTCATATATACAGTTCCATCTCGTGATATAAGCGTTTCGGGAGCGAGCGTCGTCGTGGGTGAGCCACCCCTGTGTGTAATGCAATTCCTTGCAAACAGAGAACAAGAACAGAAAATGCTCTTTCAAGTGTCGACTTTTCAAGGTGCAATTAAAGGGGTGATCTGTCGGTGTGATGTATTCGACAGAAATGGATAATAAATTCCCGCTCATCAAATGCAGAATAAAATCAAGCCAAATATGTGAACGCCGATGCATGGCCACTTCCAAGCGAGTGTCTTTGACAGGAGGCAGGTATCTCAAAGTAAAAAATAAATAAAAACAGTAAAAAACAGGAGCAAAATCATCTGAAGACTGCTGAAGATTGCCTTTCAGTAATTGCTTAGAAGTTTTGTGAGATGCCCGCACTCTGTTGAGGGTAGTGGGACGGGTTCTCGATTCGCGTGTTGCGTCTTGCTGGGTTATCACGGATGACTGGAGCTGCTGGTGCTTGTCCGTTATATGAGTCGCCAAATGGATTGTTCTGAGCGTACTGGTCGTAGTAGGCACCACCACTATATGCAGGACCAACGGGGTCGGATCCTTCTGACCGAGCTGCGCTGTATGAGGAGGAAGCATTGGAAGGTCCACGGTGAACATCGGCACCGCGGTTGTTCGCAGCATTGGGGCCCATGGCGCCAAGAATCTCGCCCTCGGGCGAATAGGACCCATCCATCAATGGGTCGTTCGATCTGCCATCTGATGCGTTTCCTCGGATAGGTGAAGTGACATCAGAGTATGCCTGGCCAGTCTGGCCACCAGACATGGTAGTAGAGGCCTTACGACCGGTCGAGCTGATCGTGGTGTTACCCCAGCCTCGGTATCCTGCTGAAGAGGTGTCTTCTCTCATTTCATAGCCGTCGCCCAAAACAGAGGGAACCGTGGGGTCAGCATTAGGGTTATAGGCATAGTCTTCGACCTCCTTGCGGCGCTCCTCCTGAGCTTGCTTGCGCGAACGACGCTTTTTCCACCAAAACAGACCAACAAGGGCGAGAATAGCTATCGCAGCAATAGGCACAACAACTCCAATGGCGACCTTGCTTCCTTGACTTAGCCCTTTATCTGAATTACCTCCGGAGCCACCTAGAGCTGGAGAGTCTGAAGTGCTTGTGGCAGAGGAAGAGGCATCAGCGCCTGTGGCTTCATTGATGGTTGTGGAAGTGACGACCACGACCACGCTGGTTTGGCCGGAGCTTTTTGTGACGAGGATAACGGTAGATTTGGGGGCGTCAGAGGTTGGTTCAGTAGTAGCGGTTGGCTGGTCGTCTGAGCTACTGCTGTCGTTGTTTTCACTACTACTTTTCTTGGCTTCTGTAGTGACTGGTTTGGAGGACGTAACGATTTGGCTAGGCTGAGAGGCATCGGAAGAAGAGGTTGGTTCAGCAGCGACGCTGGAAGTGGCGGCGGATGAAACTTCCGTCTCTGAGGATTGGACACTTTCAACAGCACTCGATTGTTGCGTAGTGAGGGGATCTGCTGAGGAAACTTCAGAGCTTGACTGTGAGTCCACTGGTTCTGACGTTGATAGGGCGTCAGAGGCTGACGAAACCGAGTCGACGGCAGTTGTGAGAGGAGCTTCAGTGGAGGTCTGGGCAGGAGCAGACACGGAGGAGTCGTCTGTCGCGGACGGATCGCTCTGTCCAGCGGTGTTGGACATCGTGTTGCCCGGTGTGTTGACTTGCCTGTAGTCGAGGAGCATTGTTAGCAAGGGCGGGCGATCTTCCGCGCGCAACGAGCACCGAAGGGCAGTTGAAGTTGGAAGTGAGATTCTTGAGGATCAAAGGGGAGGAGAGACGATGAGATGAAATTGAACACGATGGATCAGGGGTAGACTAGAATATGAATGATCCAGAGGGCGAGTAAGAGGATGAGGGAGTGGAAGTGAGAAGTGGATATCCTGAATGCGGCGATGGGAGTTTGTAGGAATGGACGAAGCAATACGAGAGGGAGGAGGAAGGTACGGAATAGACAGTAGAGTCGGAGGGAAAGGGAATGGGAAAGGGAAAAGGAAGGAGTAGATGACTGATTGGCGGGACGGATCGACATACTATAAGTTATGCCCGTGAAGTGCGATACCTGCTTGCTCAGCTAGGCTGTGCAGTCCGCGATGCGAGAGGGCGATATGCACGGAGAAAAGATGGGGATCGGGGGGTTTGGGTATTGTCAGAAGGAGTGTTTCGAGTCGCGGATGCTGAGAGAGAGAGGGAAAATGGTTGGGTGTGGTTGACGGGTCAGCACCAAGAAGAAGTGGGCGGAGCGTAAAAGGCGCGCGCTCTGTCGCTGCACGTCTCGTACGCAGCCTATATTAAATTTTAGTGGACCTCGAGACGCCCCAGTGCCTGTAAGCCGTTGCTCTGGGCGCTGAAGGCCCCGACGTTACAGTGGATCACGGATTGATTCGAAGGCTGGGACTCTGATGAGGGCGCCTTTTTTCTTTTCTTTTTCTCTTTTTTCCCTCCCCTTCAGAGCTGCGCTAAAAGCAGTGGGCGTTTTTAGAGCACACGCTGAGGTCTGACTAGTCTCTCTCCCGCCGTTTTTAGACCGGGGGATCCGAGTTTGGATGAGTTCGGTTTATAGTTCCGGCGGCCGCGGTTGAGTGGAGCTGAAGCCTGAGACTGGGCTTCAATGGTGGTGAATCGCTGGTGATGACTGAACTCGAGAAAAGGAAAAGGAAAAGGAAAAGGAAGAGGAATAAGAAATTTCGTCAATTACCGAGGAAGAATTTGTAGTAGCACTCCTCACAATAACTACGATATGGATGGTACAGTGCAGGTGTGACGAGAAAGGTACCTACAGACCAAAAAGCCAATTCATCCGACATTCATTAGGTTATCAGCCACGAACGAAAGCCTAGCCTACAGTGTCCCAATTTGTACAGAGTACGTACGCAGTAATCCATTCATGGCAATCTGCAATTCGGACGAATACAGCCCTCTTCTACCAGGGCCATTCTCTTATCATGTATCTTTGTTGACCCAAGGCTTGCATTGACCAAGAAAGCAGTTCGGCCTGCACGCCTGCGGCGTACTCCGTCAGTTGTCAGCGCAGTTGGCTCGCCAATCCTGCTGGTCGGCATGCATGCATGCGGAATTAATGGATTTTTCTTGTTGGCTGTCATGATGATGTTAATATTTACATATTAACCCTGCCCTCCCTAATTTACCTTCCTCCCTTGACCGCTGACATCAATCTGCATGCTACTCTACATAGAGCTTACAATCACGCGAAGTGCAATTGTGCTTTCCATCATTTCCTCTTCATCAATTGTCCATCCCTTCACCGTCTCGACGGTCACTACGTGGCGTCCAGCCTACAGAGTACTCACCTCTCGCTAGCGCACCTTAGCAAACTTGGAAGAAACCCGTCCGGTCAAGCCCCATTAAGACCAAGATACGAGGCCCCGACCAGGGCTCCCCGATGGAGGCAACCCGGGCCCCAAAACATGGCTTAGCTTCTTCAAATTCCAGCCTCTAGGTAACTCCCTTGCAATACTCTCATAGCTCAGGCGCAGGCATGGCCGATGTTCAATGACATGACACCAACACTTCCATTTGATGTTTCGAATTCTTCACAGCTGTGGAGCGAGAAAACTCTCAAGTCCATGCCGGTTCACATCTTTAAATAAACAAGATGGAAAACAACGTTCAGAGACCCATATTCAAATCCACACGCTACTGCTTTCGCGGGTCCTTTCCATGGTACGGGCGCCCTGCAAATAAACTAAGGCACGTCGAAATAAGGTGAAATGATACCAGAGGCTTTGTTGCCAAGGTTGAGTCAACAAACAAACAATATAATATCCCAGTTTGCTTATTTGGCGTTGGAAGGGTATCCCCCGTTCACAGGAGATGAGGGGAGGGCTGCTGCAGAGGCGGTAACACAGCTTTGTGGCTCAATTTCCTGTTCCTCTTCGCTTGCAGCTCTTTGGATGAAACATCGGTGGCCACCTCTCTTTCAGTGGCTCGCTGGTTGAGAGGAGAAGGGCAAATGATTATCATTGGGTCGGATGGGAATGCTACCATTTCCACAGTGCAGAGAGGACCGCATAACGGACGGCAGATCCGGGGTGGGTGGCGCTCATCAGCAACGTTACGATGCAGAGCAACACGTGCCATGAGGGGTGAAAGAGAAAGGAAGATTAGTGCCAGTTAAAAGTCTTAACGACTTGTTGTGGAATGGAATGGAATACGTCGCTTTTTCGGCACGGTGACATCAAGTGCCAATCTACACATTCTCAATCCTCCCCCTACAATCTCTATTCCTCATTAGCAGAAGCGAAATGTTGGCTCCCGCAACGCTCCAAGCAGTTCTGCGCCACTGCACATGTGCCGGGGTCATCACGGCCCAACTCTTTCCATCCAGTACGACGCTGTGCAAGCCTTACCATCAGCGGATCAATCAGAAGCTACCTGTGTCCAGCGGGACACCGAACCCAGATGTGAGCTAACACTCGGTTTCGACCATCTCATCTCATCCTCCATGTCTGATGAGAGTTTGTCATCGGTCAAATGGCTAGCATGGTTTCTCACTATTGATTTCAATCCCTACCTGAAAAAGTGGACGTATACCCCGATCCAGATCTTGGCCCCCGTCCGATGACGGGACAATGACATGTCAAGCAACCACTTTCAAAACGAATGCATCCCAACCAGTCACCTGCTGTCTTTACGACAGCTGTAGCTAGATTAGATTCAGTCCGGTTCTTCAGCAATTAATATCTTAGCCAGTTCTAATTCTTCAAATTGATGAATTTTCTTCCCGTGGATTTCAGTGGAGGTGTGAAGAAAAGCATTCAAGGTAATCTCTCCACTCTTCATCTCCCAAGCTCCGCCACATCCAAAAATAGGAATCTGATCGCGTGTCTGTGGCTAGTTGGGTTCCTATTCTCAAATTCGACGCCCCCGCCTCACTTCAAATCCTCCACAGGAACGACGCTGACAGTCGCGCCACTCAACTTTTTTTATTCTCTTTTTCTTTCTACATATTCCATTTTCCATTCACGTGGCCAAGAAGGTAACCGGGGTCCTCTCCCCTAGTTACCCTCTGTACGAAGGGCCGAAAAGCGGGGTGCCGCGTACATCTACCAGCACTGTACATGTCGTGATCTACCTAGACACGAAGCCCTCTTCACAAAGAACCATTAGCTCAGCCGATTTGGAAGGTCCTCCCTGGGGCTTTTCCATTCCAATTGGCTTCGTTCTTAGGCGGCGCCGCTTTTAAAGACATAGTCTGACATGCGAATCCTGGTAGGGATGGGCCAATCGGCATGTGGAACCTTTCGACCCAGCGCACGGCGATCTCGTCGTATTGGGTGGATGCTTGACATGTGCTGTACAGTGATGACAGCATCAACCACGCGAGGGAATCAAGTAGTGGTACGAAACCCGAAATCTGTGTTGGTTGGGGCTATACAGATGGCATTTTTGGATTGGTTTTTTTTTTTTTAAAGGAAACAAGAAATCTAAACTTGAGAAGGATTGACCCCCGACATTTGGTACGATATCTCGGTTTGCCAGACCTCCTATCTTTCAAGTGTAAGACATGCTCATTTCAGGAACCAAGACATTTATGAAACCAGTCATTACAAGATAGCCTCCAATGCTAAAACAGTGCCAGCTTAACCACTGACAAGCATCATCAATTCAAACATATTTTTTCTTCAAAAGGGCAGCATTTCCCCATCACTAGACTCACTCAACTAGACTGACTACCAAAACATGTACGTCCCCAATCCACCCCAGCCATTTATGAGGTAAAAGAATTAATGGCAAGCTTTCGTCATGTAATAGATATCATTACACACAAATAGTGGGCCTGAAGCAAAGAGCCCAACAGGTTAGTCAATCAATAAATGCGCAGGGACCTTAGGAGAATTCAACCAAGAGTCTTCTGATATCAATTAAGTCGAGAACGAAATCATCCTACATCAGCCGTGGTCCCCTTGATATAGCTCAGATAGCTCTGCTTATCCCCAACTCACATAACTCTCCCAAAGGTCATATTCCTTAAAGCCAAGATCAACATCATTCACAAAACACTCGAGAAACACTGTAGCAGAAAGATGACAGTGTTGATTAAACCGCTCAACACGACATCCTATTGACCCTATGTACAATTTCGCCAGACATCGTCCAGGCCAGGCAGTCGTTATCTAAATTTGTCGTGTGTGGTTTTCCTACCCTTTCTATATGCAAGCCTTTCACGATCCCAAATTGTGAAAACAAGACAAGATGAGAAATGTAAAAAACAATCGCCAGTCGTCATGACCCTGAAAATACGCCTGTTGGGAGCAGAAGATATGAAAATAAATGAGTCCCGTGCACGCTAAGATGTAATGCAATGCCAGAAAGACAAAGCTCCAAGAAAGGCTGTCGCAGTGTTCCAGTGACAGTCTTATAGTTGTGTATTGGAGCTGTTCACGATCAAGCGCGCATGCCCCATTGTGGCTTCAGCTGGTCTTGCAGTGCGGTTTGCGTGAAAACGGTATCTCCTGGAAGTCGACTGACACGCCCAGCTCCATTTCGAATAGCTCCGAGACCGCCAGGCGAAAGACCGCTGCGGTTACTCCTGATGCTTCCCGCATCACTCATTGTGTCTGAATCCTTGAACTTCTTGGGGGGCGCAAAATCCAAGCCAGTGAATGTACTCGACTTGCGGAGCAAATGACTATCATCGAGTTAGTGAGACGTCCAAGTCATATATCAGCTTCATGAAACTTACGGGCTAGGGAGAGCAGCCAGCTCGTCGAATGCCGACACAACAGGTACGGCAGCTGGCACAGTAGGAGAATACGGTCGTCGCTCGCCGAATGGACTTTGAGAGCGACCGGCAGCGGTATCTCGGAAAGTATCAGGGGGGGCAAAATCAATGGCATTCAAAATAGCAAACGAATCATCCTTCAGCTTTGATGGTGCAGGCAGAGTGCTCAGGGGCGCAGGCGGCGGGAGGTTCTTCTTCGGGGTGTGGCGCATTCTGGCAGATGCAGATGAGTCGGGACGAGGCCCGAAGGCGGAGCCGGCGCGAGGGCGGCCTCGAGGGCCACCAGGCAGACTCATACCTCCAAGGGAACCGTGAGGAGCATGAGGACCACCAGGACGGCGAGGACCTGGTCCACCAGGTCCACGAGGTCCACCACGGCGGCCAGCAGGGGGAGGGGTCATGGCACGACGGGTAACAGGCTCGGCATATGGCATGACAAACGCATTCGTCTCAGGATCGAAGTAGGCGGCAGCCTCGCCAAGGTAGCCCCGATCGTAGTCCTCGTAGTACTGGGCCGGAGGTGCTGGCATGGGTGGAGGGGCCTCCTTGCTGTCGTCAAAGTACTCTTTGTAGAAGGATCGAATACGGTTGGCACGGTACTCAGGATCTTCAGATTCGGTAACTTCATCTGGGGGAAGGGGTCGGAAACCGACAGATAGTCTCTTATTGTCCTGTTGGGGAATTCCCAGGCCTTGAGGCTTCGGCTGCTCGAGACGAGGCACATCCTCATAGTACGACACACGATCATTTCCCCCCGAAGTTAGGGCCGCATAGTCGTCAAGGTAGTCTGAAGTGCTAGACATGCGATCAGGCTGGTACGCAGTAAACTGGCTGTCATTCTTAGGTTGATCGTGTTTCAGGAGAGGGGCAGAATTGGGAGCGTCCAAGGCAGGAGAAACGGGAGGCTTAGGAAGGTGAAAGTTCAGACCAAGACCGGCAACATTAGAATCGCGGCCACGATGAGGAGGCAGAGGGAAACCGTCAGTAACCGGGGTAGCAGAGTTGCTGTTGCTAGCTTCAGACAAGGTAGGCAGCTCAAACTGAGGGCTCTTGGCTCGTGCAACTGGAGGAGCCTGGATATTATGCTTCTCATCAAAGTCGGAAACGGTGCCAATTTCAGGAATGATAGCCTTAGGCTGGAAGGTATCTTCCTCAGAGTCGACGGGGGACGTGGTCATGTGAGATGGCTCGGGCATAGCAGGCAAGTTGAAGGGATTGACCTTCTCATCTGAAGGAGTTTCCGGTGACTTGGGGAGCGAGTTCGTTCGAGGGGGCATCTTTTGAGATGGAATCAATCGTCCGGTGGTGATGGACATGCGCTTGCCACTCGATTTGGTATACAACGAGGAAGACTCCTTGCTATGCGGGAAAGATCGCATGGAACCAGTCTCACTGTTGGTGTAGTGAGTGACCTGCTGGTAGGGATCTTGGCTATCGTTGCCAAGAGAACGGGCGAGGGAGTGAAGAGACTCTTGAGATTGCTGCAGTCCGGGGGGGAGCAGATATGGAGACGAGAGGTTCATGTCCATGGAAAGCTGACTCTGCTTGTGATGGATATTCTTCTCACCACCTCCTAAAAACAGGCTCTTGCGGTTCGATTTCTTCGTGGCGGGATCATCCAGACCAAAATCCAAGCTCTTGTGAGGATCTTGAATATCCTCCAGCCTCTGCTTCTTCACATTTCTACGGTGGAGGTAGAAAAGTAGGCCAGCAAGGAGAACAATGGGAACACTTGAGACATCATTAGCATACCCTCCTCAAATTCAATGCTCCAATGCCAATGGCTCAGGGAGGCATACACTACCAGGACAGCAATGACAGCCGAGTTGACGCTCGCCGGCTTTTCGCAGGTGTTGGAATTAGGGCTGTCCTTGCATTTTTCATCAGTGGATCTTGTAAAGAGTCGAGTCATAAAGTTGGCGGCTGATGCAGCCGTCTCGGAAGAGGTGAAAGTGGAAACGTCTCGTCGATAATTGATGCGAGGCTGCAGGCGATAGCCCTCGGTGGAGTGAGTAAGCTCCATCATAAGTGAATGTGTGATGTCGAAACAAGGGCGGTTCGAAAGGTTGAACAAAAGCAACAAGCGATCCTGATCCAATATACGGGGTCCAAGGTTGATTGATACGAAAGGTTTCAATGCTTTTCTTGTCGAATTAAATCCCAAAAACTGTCATGACCATTAAGATTTACGATTCGGTAAATATTAACAGGGCGGTTGAGGTCGTGCAAGGCGTGTCGGTTTCGCTTTAGCTGTCGATCGAAGTAGTTGATATATTATTCGTTTCGTCGCAGAGTCGCTAAAAGCCACAGCAAACAGGCGCAAATCGATATTGAAGTGGCCGAAAAGAAGAGAACAAAAAGCCAATAAGCAAACCAGCGAGCAGGGAAGCCACAGTATTGGCAGGGTGATGTTAATAAAGAGTGACAACACGGTTCGTCTTATCGAGGGACGTAAACCGATTGAAAGGAATGAACGTGTGAAAGTTGGGAGTGCTTGTCAATAACAAGTACGACCCCAAAAAATTAAGGCTGTAGAATAACATAAACGAGTGACAAGCCCGCTGGCAGGCAAAGTTGGAGGAGGAGAGACGAGAGAGACGGAGGGGAGAAACCGTCGTCTTTTCGTCTTAGTCGACAGCTGGAGAAAATAAAGAGAGAGACAAACTGACGATGGAGGAGAGAATCACAGGTAGGAATCAAGAGGGGAAGGAAGGAGTACACAGTAGACGACGAAATGGGATGGAAGGACCGGCCGAGCAAGGATGTAGCACGGTGTGCATATGTACAGGAGTACCAGCGTCTAGGTACCTTGAGGGAGTCTTCGCAGTGGAGAGATACCTAGCCTCCAGTACGTTGTACCGAGACACCCAGCAGATGGAGCAACGATGAGGCCGCGCGCAGGCCTGGCCCGCCCAGCCCCCCGGCTCATCCCCAGTGACACCCCGGAGGCATGCGCTTACAGTGGGTTGGTCGCCTACGCAGCCTTCCTGTCAGGTACCCGTCGTCACCACCCGCCCGACCGTAAACCCAACAGGGCTTCTACAACAGCACCTACCAGTTACAGAACGGTGTGGCCTGCAAGTAGTAATTTGGCGCCCTCCTACGGATTACCTTAGCCCCGGACAGTCACGACGCCCGTTGTCTCCTCCCAGGAGGCAAATTGTCTTGCTCCCTCCCCCTGATTTTGGCTGATTCTATATTAGGACTGACACTGATATTAGGAGCATCTAGCACTCGCCTCCCGGCAGGTAAAGAAGGCCCAACGGACATCGTGTTGCCTGATGGGAGTTTCCGTCAAGTCCATCTCAGTGGATGTGATGCGATATCATGTTAACTCCCCCTGAATAAGCGGTCGATAGTCTCAGTTGCTCTCGCCGTCAATGGACTTCATCCTGGCTACCATTGGACGATTAGCGTCAGACACCTCCTTCCAAGCCTCACCAAGAGAGATTGGGCTGTGGATCCGTGATTGAATCCTTGAAAGCAAAAGGGGGACCGGGTCGTGAGGAGATTGGGCAGAAAGGGCGCCCACTATCCACATTCAAACCGCCCCCCGTTGAATCCACCATTCAATCGCGTCGAGGACCCTTGTGAATAGACGAACAGAGACCAGGTTTTGAGACAATCTGCGGATGAGCGAACCAGAGAATCAATAAATTTGAGGGATCGTCAAGGAAGAAGAGGCCTGTTGTCCTGGTATTTACTGGCATTGTTGTCATGGATTGCTGCACGAGCGTGAATATGGCCAGATTAGTGTGTCCAACAAGAGAGAATTAATCCACGTACTGTCGAATGTTGCCTCTTTGTATCAACTGACAAGATGCAGAACAAAAAGGGCTAAAATCGCATCGCGTCTCGTGCCCTTGCCTTAAAGAGTAATACTATCCAAAGAGTCCAGAAACACACACTCACTAGACATTTCGTCGTCACCAACAGTCCATCACCAAACAACTGCAAGCAAGGATGGATGGGCTGCATGACGATATGGCCGTGCCTTGCATGCCCCATCTTTTTCTTGCACAAACTAAAAGCAAAAGGGGATCAAATTAAAAACAAGCTTGCATTGCTTCATTTTGCACAGCATCCATGCACAAACACTTTGCGTGCACGAGACTGGCTGGTTTCCAACAATGGAATGGCTATTGGTTCCAGATGGGGCTTCATCAGAGGAGTGGAGATTCGGTACGTAGTGCATTGTGGCACCGTCTGTAAGGGGCAAACCCGTCCGCTAGTGGCGTCCCCAGAAGAAAGAAGGACTGATGCAGGTACGGAGTACGAGTGCACTATCACTGTTATTCGTATGTATGTATGCAGACTCATTTGCTTTCTTTTGGCTTGTTTTGGTCCTTTTTTTTTTCTCTTTTTTTTTTAATGGTGAATTTGACGCGAGACTCTGAGTGGAGAAAGACGACGCTGTGCTTCGTACAGATCACATATGATATAACTGTCTCAGTCTGATTCTTGCTATGTTCATTGCTCCCTCACCATGTCTTAACCTATTATTAATGTGTCAGTTTCCATTCAACGAGCATTGGCTATTCTCGAGATTGTGTCCGCCGCAAAATTCGCCGATAGCCCTGTTTGGCCATAAACTCCGCTATCATTGGGACTGAAGAAACCCTGGGCCCAAATCGAACCGGCCCCTTCACAACCTCCCTTAACGCCTAGGGATCACCAACGCCCTCATCTCGCAGGCCAGTACAGATTACCAACGGACGTTGAATATTAGCCACTGTAAAGCCGGGCTCTCGCTATCGATAACCCTTCATGTCCAAGTTTCTCCGTTGAAATACGTAGGCTTCTATGCAAGGCGCATCTTACGGTTTGCGTAGGCTTCAAGGTCATCAATCTAATAAGTGAGCAAGCACAACAAGGACAATGCCGTGATGCAATAATTCTCTCAGATCCATCGTCTTTGTCCATTTAAGCTTTTTCCTGCGCTGTGCTATATAATATCAACAGGTTTTTTGCGCTGTGTGTATTAATTACGTACGCAATCCTCTGGGTTCAAGGTGGAGGCCCCCCCGGCCAGCGCATTTCGGTACTCCTCTTTTCATCTCTCGGGACCCAGCAAAAGCCACAGGTTTTTTGCGTTCAAACCCGAAGGTCGATTAGATTGCAGGATTGGACGACTACCGCCTTGAAATTGGAAATTGGGCAGGTTATCGCTTCCTGCGCTATGTTACAGTGATATGCCGAGAACCAGGGACAGCAATAGAGTATGGCCTCCTGGGGCCCAACGAATCCTCTCACTAAGTGCCAGACGCACATCATCGCTCTAGACTCTCTTGGCCCTGTTCCTCCGATCCAGTGTTTGATATTGATAACTCTCGGAGACGCTCTCGACGGCTCGGCGTATGTTCCATGCAAATAGATGGTGATGTTGTTCTCTAAGCTGGGAAAGAACTCGCGACGCTGCATTTGCCCACCACGGCTTGATGTATCTGATCCAGCAGCACTACAACAAAATATATTCACTGGAACAGGTAGTTACGCATAGCCTCCAATGCCATCTTCTTTGCCGATTTTCCGTAGCTTGCTTGCATTGTACCTATCCTCATCCTTGTAAGCTGTACGGATCAGCGATCCAGAGACGTGTCACACCACCATGCACAACCAACTTGAAATCTTGTTTACAAATACCTCATTCCCTGCCGCCATGATATTTACGTAAAGCTCCCTGGAAATCAATAAAAAATTTGCTGCATTCTCACAGGTGCAGCTATTCCTTCTTAGCCGGCGGTTTCACCTCCCATGTGTGAATATCTCTCGGTCCCCCTCTAATCCCCAGGCTCTCGGGTTTAGATGAGGGGCGGAAGGAAAGTCAAGACGCCGCCAACCCCGGACAGGTCCGGCGTCTCAGCTTTTTTGCTTGTCTACCACGTTGTAAAATTCGGGAGCGTACTCAATCAACCAACCCTTTTCGATCTTAGTTAAATCCCGGATGAAAATCTTGCTGCCTGTTTCCATGACTTCATGAAAGATGACCCAATCAGCCTTGCGGTTGAACATGAGAGAGCTTGGGTGCGCGTGAAGCACTGTTCCGCCCTCAATGTTTCGGAATGTCCCATCTGGTTGCATTCTAGCTGCGTGCGCAAAGTAGCCCGTCGTCAAGCACCGTCTAATCATCTCTGCCTTCTTTGTGTTGTCCGCCGACGAGGTCTGGGCGCCCAATGACTCGTCCACACTGATACTAAACCGCTCAAGATACCTCTTCAGCTGTGCTCGAATACTGACTGCCTTTGTCATTGATTTAAAATTGAGGTTGTTTTCGTGACAAAATTTGGCTTCCTTCTTGCCCTTGGTTACAAAAGCTTGGTAGGCATTGAGCAGTGTCAGATGGTCTCCCTCTTCAACAGCAAACTTCCTTCTCGATGTTTCCATCTTCTTCCTCTCGCCGTCATGGTGAAACCAGACACTCCCGCCAAGAGTCGTCATTGCCGCAATAGTCAAGATCTCACTGAGACAACCAAAAGACGGCGCCGAGAGCAACGTCTTGGCCATCATCGGCTCCACAGCCAGCTCGGCCATCCTTGTTCCAAGGGGCCTTGTAAGTTTTGCATATTCGTCTAGTGCTCCGAGTGCATAGAGAAGTTCCAATGCTTTCGACACTAACTCGGCGGGTGGAGGGCTGAGAAAGTCGAATCTCACGACATTGTCGATACCAAGAGCCTTTAGTTGCAAAATTACCGGAGCCAGGTTGGATCTTTGAACTTCAGGAATGTTCGCCTCTGGTAACGCCTGGTAACTGTGTTCTGTGTACAGCCGAAAGCACTTCCCGGGTCGTGTCCGACCTGCTCTACCTGCACGCTGAGACGCCGCAGCTTTAGAGGTTGGCGTAGCCGTCAAAGTCTCGATACCTGTTCGAGGGTTATAGGCTCTCAACTTAACAAAGCCAGAATCGATCACGTAGACGATGCCGTCAATTGTCACCGAGGCTTCGGCAATGTTCGTCGAGAAGATAACCTTTCTTGTCCCCTCAGGTGGTTTATCAAAGACGTACATCTGCTGTTCGCTCGAAAGACCAGCATACAGTGGCAGCGGTAGCAATTGTCCATATCTGGGATCAAGATCGGCCATCTGTTCAACAACTGCTTCGATGGCGTTGTCAATTTCTTCGCGGCCAGTTAAGAATACCAGTATATCCCCTTCTCCCTCCTGCGTGTGAATGTCAAATACTGTCTTCGTGGCTTTCTCGACGTAATCCTCCACAGGAGACTCCGTGTAGAGTATGTCGATTGGATACGTCCTGCCCTCGAGACTAACAATCGTCCCGGTTGTATTTTTTATGTCGCCATTTCCATTAGCAGTCTTCTCCTCGCTGGTCCGTGTGAAGAAATCCAAGAACTCTTTCGCCTGGAGCGTGGCGCTGCTGATGATAATTCTCAAATCGGAACGCTTTCGGCGGATCTTCTTCAGCAACCCGAGGAGAATATCGGTGCTGATGGATCTCTCATGAGCCTCATCGACCATGATTACAGAGTAACGCGTCAATAACGGGTCGACAAGAGCCTCTCGAATGAGAAGTCCATCAGTGAGGAACTTGATATTCGTGGCGGCAGAGGTAACGTCCTCAAACCGGATGGAGTATCCAACTTCCTTGCCAACCTCACAGCCCACCTCTTCCGCTACTCGAAGGGCGACCGTTGTGGCTGCAACACGACGAGGCTATAGAATACTGTCAACCATGACCCGACGTTGTTTTCCGCCATGGATGCGTACCTGAGTGACTCCAATGATTTTGCCATCTGAACACCATCCCGCGCGCTCTAGGAACTGTGGGATTTGGGTTGTCTTGCCAGAACCCGTCTGGCCAATGACTATTGTGACCGAGAACGTCTCGACGACATAAAGAAGAGAGTCTCGATGTTTGGCGATGGGGAGCAGCGCTGCAGGCTTGTGTAGTGCCGGGACGAAGACTGAGTCCAAGTCTAGATCTGCCATCTTTGAGTAGACAATAGCGAATACCACAGGGGCCCTTAGGTGCTACTCAAGGCCGCAAAATACAGATTATGTGAGTCAATACCTAGGAAAATATGTTACGATAATTAAAAAAAGGACGCTTCCCCCGCCAAATTGCATCATCAGTCGGAGCGTGGATTGGACTCAATGAAGCTCCGAGTTGAAGCATGAGGAGCTACCCTAGATGCGAACTTCGGAACCCCTGCCAGCATGAAGAGCCGCTAGGCAGCGTTGTGGCGGATTACAGCAACTGTGGCTTCAAGTGAGCTCTATTGGGTGGGGCAACGTCATCAATCGTGGCCCGGGCGACCCCTCGCGCATCTAATGCCTTATTATCACGGGCAAGCCAGGCTGAAGCGAAATCCACCAATTTCCTTGGTTCTCCTCCATCGGCAAGAGTACGAGGACCTAAAATCGAGTTCAATAATTTGACAGTTATATTCTTGCCACTCGTTCGATATTTCCTGATTGAAAGAAGCTTGCCCAACATGTCGGCTCCCACGGAGACGGTAAGTCGATGGTTTTGGATAGGGAGAGAGGCGTCAGAGACCTCGATGCGCAGAAGTCGGTGACTGACAAAACGCATCATGATACAGACTAAGACCACGATGGAGAGTGGCGCTGAGTCGCCTACCACCGTTCGACCCCTCGACATGGACGACGACGATGTCCAGGAGACAAGTCTTTTGGAAAACGATACCCCTTCCACTACTGCCGCGACTACCAACCCCCCTGCGAGCACAACTGATGCACCACCAGCCAAACCTCCTCGCCCGCTTACCGAAGCACAGAAGAATGAGCTCATATTGAAGGAGGCTTTCCCTTCCGTTGATGTTGGTGTCGTTAAGGCTGTCTTGAGGGCAAGTGGCGGCAAGGTCGAACCCGCATTCAATGCATTGCTC
Organism: Mariannaea elegans; assembly: GCA_930272665.1. Classification (NCBI taxonomy): domain Eukaryota; kingdom Fungi; phylum Ascomycota; class Sordariomycetes; order Hypocreales; family Nectriaceae; genus Mariannaea; species Mariannaea elegans. Next base: position 305,668 of record CAKNEU010000029.1, read on the forward strand.
GGTATGCAACCCTTGGTTTTCTTCTCAGTAGGAGTTGGAAGTGACTGACGATTTGGATAGAAATGACCGACCCGGATGCTGCTAAGAATGAGCCCGAAGATGATACACCCCCCCCTCAACCTCCCCGACCTCAGAACCGATCCCAGATGTCGCAAGTCGAGGCCGACGAGCTATATGCGCGCCAACTTGCAGAGCACTATGACAACGTGGGTGCGTACGAGAACCGCACATCCAACCGAAACTCCAATGAGGGACGAGACAGAGAAGGTGGACAGCGCAGATCGAATGAGGATGATCGCGAACACAGCTTCCTCGATGAAGATCTGGTTGTTATTCGTGATAACTTACGCAAGGGCTTCATGGAGACCCAAACTAAGGTTAACGGCTGGATCAGCAACCTGAAAAAGAAGATCGAAGAAAACTTTGACGAGAGTGAGGAACATACACAGCAATATGCCGAGCCCCCCCGTCGTTCTGGAGAGGCGAGCCGACGAAGCGGCGATTACGACCGATACGATGCAGACCCTGAAGTTCTGAGCGACGACTTTGCTGGCATGAAATTCTCTGCCGATGGCAGTAGGTGTCCCACGAATGAGGCTCTAAGGCTCCAAACTGACGATTGATAGCTCCCATCAACAAGCGCCCGATGGCCAACACTGGCATGTACAAGCCACCACCCCCCTCGTCCTCCCCACGACCTAGCAGCAACGGCCGACGTGTTGGTTTCAAGGAGGAGACCGAAGAGATCAATATGTACGAATCATCGCCTCGGGTCCCTCCAAAGGATACGGCCCCGGGAAGCGGCACAAAGACCAGCAAGTGGCAACCCTTATCAGCGGTTGAGCCCAGTCCAATTACGGACAATGACCCATTCAGTCTGGGTGATAGCGAGGACGAGAAAGAGACCAAGGAGAAGCCCAAGGATACCAAGACGGATGATAATGAGCGGTTGAAGAAGGCAGCCGCCGAGGCTATGGCTGATAGCCTAGTTGACCCAGGAGAGGCGTCCAAGAAGAACTAGATCTGAGGCAGTGGTGTGGAATGTGGTAGATGATAGGGTAAGTAGGATTAAGATGACATGAGGAAGAGAGCTTGGGAAAGTGAAGACATTCTGTTCGTGACTGGTCGGCGAGCTTACTAAAGCAATCGGTGGTCTATTGTTGGTTGCTGGGTAGTTTGACTATGAAACTTCGTGAAATTGATAGCCTAGCAATCTTTGTGTGTAGCAGCATTTTGTTCACTAGCAACCATAGCTCTTAACACGCTCTCGTTTCCTTATTCAGACCGTTGGGAAAGGCTGAATGATCGCAAGGTTGAGGATATTCGATATTCTGCACCTAGAACGGTTCAGACTGGCAAGACTTGCATAAACAACGCTGATAGTTGAAGAATTTGACTTAGTCTATTCTGAATTGAGAGTAGCTTTACGGATCACGAATTAGTAGTAAGGGGATCCTATTATGTACTGCAAAAATAAACGCCGATCCGAGTCCGAAGGAGAGAAGGAATGAGAATATGAATTACGTATACCGGTCCATGGGAGAAAGTAGGCTTTTTTGTGTGTTTTGTGTGCCAGTACGAACAGGGCGGCGGTTTGACACTGACGACGTCTCCTGAGACTTTGCAAGAGCGGAAAGAAGGCCATTAGGACTAGTGTCGGCAAATTGGGCGGGCTGACTGGCTGTAGTTAACATGAGTGGCCTGAAACAGGGATTCGTTGAGGCGGCAGCCGGAAGATGAAGGGTCTAGAGGTGCGGATACAGTACATAGGTCATTTCTGCGGGGTCAAGTAGGACATCAACAAGCCCTCGACCAAGTAACTTAGCTAAGCTCGTAGATGGTTGGTTGCGGCTGCGGTCCGCACTTCTAATTCGTACTTTCTGATGGAGAACTAGAGAAGTGTTGTAATACGTAAGTTAGTTAGCACAAGACCAGATTTTGCTCCAGCTCCAATCATTACCTATTGCCTCAGTGGCACCAAGCTCCAGCGCTGGCTCATGTGCTGTTCTGGGTTCTGGGGTTATGGAGACATCCAAGGTGGATGTTGTTCTTGTTTCTCCCTCACCGTTCACCTGTCGCTCGAGCACGGGGCTGGATGGGGTATGATGATTGGTCGTGGATCGCGGCCGGAAGCTGGGTCGAGATTAGCGTATGCTTATTCGGATGACAATTAAAGATGGGATTATGATGGAATGTTATCAACCCTTGGTGGAGAATCATGCCTGCCCTAGTTAAGGCATTAACAGGAAGCGACCTAATACTGGTTACTGACCTCTTCACCGCAGACTGAGTCGTGGAAACGTCGAACTTGAAAAGTTGGAATTAGACAAGGCGCTATGGGGAGATGGATCCTTGAGGAGTCACGACATGACTTCGGTCATCGTTTGTAGACACACGAGAAAAAGAAATATCGTAATACCCCCGGGGAAAGAAAACCCCTAGAAATAACCGACGAGGGGATTAAACTCTGATGGTGTAAGTGTCGCTAAAACAAGAAAAATCCCTCTCTCTTTTATGCTCAACCGCTTCTTCGTTCCTCCTCCGGCGGAAAGGCTTCACGATACCGTATGGATGTAGATAGTAGTAGTAAGAGTTGACGTTCCCCGTAGCGCGGAGTGTGGAGAGATAGGACTCGTTCCATTTCTAGATGGATCTAAAACGGTCACTCATCTGTCTACTTCGCGCCTTCCTTCTCTCATCCTCGACAGAGTTTTTTTTCTTCAAACTCGGGCTACAACCGAAAAGTCTTCTTTTCATCTCTTCGGACCATATCAACACTGTTTTGGACTGTATGCATGCTCTGCCCTACGATTAATGGCGTAGCGTTTAAGAGTAGTGCTGCACTGAAAGTAGGTGCCTTTTGCGCCGTTCCCGCCGCCTTTTTTTTTTAGAGCGAGTTGAGTGTGGACGTTCCCAGTCCCACGTCACCGCAGCACAAGCTTCACCACTCCGCCCTGTCACTCGTCTGTCCCGCCTCTGCGGCTCACCACTGAGACTGGCACCCTTTCGCCCTTTTCGTCAACGTTTCCTCAAACTTGTTCCCCCCCCGCTGCAACTCAAGAGTCAAGAGGGGGTTTGGCTTTCTCTATTTGTTCTGCGACGCAAATCTGCACAAACCCGCCCGAGTGCCGACTGCAACTAGAAAACCACCAATATCTCTCTCGTCTGGTTGGTTGTGGCCTGTCTACCCAGTAAGTTACCTCGGTCTTCAACACAAGCCTCCAACAGCCTACATGTCTCATTTTGCCCCTCCTACATGATACCCTCCTCATCTTCATCCCGTACAATTCAGCTCGAGAACTGGGTCTTAAAGTCCCACGCCCTCTCGCCCACACCGGGCTGGACACCCTTCCCAGGTGTCGTGAAACCCCCCACGTGCCCTGTGGGAGACGATCTCGCACGTCGCTGGTTTCCTTAAGGGTCGGGTGACGAACTAAGAAGGAGACATATCGTGTCACTCTTACATGAGGCAGTTTTACTGGCATTGAGCTAAAAGCGGAAGAGGAGAAATCGGCAGTTGGCAATAAAGTGAGAGCGTGAACGCTTGAGAGACATCTCTCAACGCCTCATCCACTCATAGTCCCTACTTCACATCACTTCACATCACTTCACATTACGTTACATACACCCACTTAGGTTGCCTTGCCCTGCACCTCTCTTCATTACATTTGCCCCTCATTACAACCTTCAACCGAGCTGATCCTGACTTAACCCTTCATTGAGCAGCAAGGCACTGAGGCATTGCATCTGTTCCCCCGCCCATTGTTTATCCTATTGTCATCACCAACGTGCGCCAAGAAAGGGAGAGAAGCTAGGTGCCTTGAAACCTAACATTCTCCTCTCGTTGCCTTTCCTGGCTGTACATTCATTGCGCACGACACTAGACACAGGCACAAATCACGGCGCACACAGACATATCCAAACACATCTCGCACAATCCAGCCACACCTGGACTCGTCTCACTCAACGTATAATCTGACAACCAGGTTTATAACACATCTTATTGACCTGCTCATACAACCCCCGCGCCGCTTTGTTCATCTCTTTGAACGCTAGGGGCTGCTCGAAGGCGTCCACGCCTCATCATGTAAGCTCTTCAACCTTCCACTATGCTATGCCTTTGACCCCAAGCTTGCCTCCCAAGTATATTCCAACTCATTGTTGTTGTGTTTTGGCGGGCGATGCTTTGTGTCCCTTGCTGACTGGCATTTCCTCCTTTCTCTAGGAAGTTCGGCAAGCAGATCCAGAAGCGCCAGCTTGAAGTCCCTGAATATGCTGCTAGCTTTGTAAATTATAAGGCACTGAAAAAGGTAAGGCCATGTCGCTCTCTTGAGTCCGTTGTTTTCTTCCCGCTCCCGTCCCGGTGTCTGCGAACAGACACCGAGGACTTGCCCGGCGTCTCCGCTGTCATCTCCCCACGAACCATCCACACAGACTATTCCCCCTGGATCGAGATTTTCACACCTTCCGAGCCATCTAGTCATCCAATTACTTCTCCATCTCACCGATCCTTCCTTGCTTTGCCTTTGCTTTGCCCCTTCTCAGCTGCCATACCGTTTCTGCTTTTCCCTAGCTATTCTGCTCCCTATCTCTTGCAGATCAGCCATAGATCCCATGTGGTTCTGCGTGTGACGGGGTTTACCAAAAGCAAATCTGCTTCTCCATTCATTCTGCATACCTGGAGCACGTTTCTTCACCCTTGAACCGCACGCGACCACTGAGGCCCTAAGGCACCCAATTGTCAGGCCTACCACTAACGTCTTGCCATGTAGCTCATCAAGAAGCTCTCTGCGACACCCACCCTCTCTTCCCAGAATGACGCCCTCCATTCGGCCACCCCGGTCGACTCCCAAGCTGCTTTACAAGCCAACAAGGCGACTTTCTTCTTCCAACTGGTAAGATCCTGTCCTTGTAGTTCACATCCGCCATGAATATTCCAGCAGCAATACTTACTGCCGACCAGGAACGAGAACTTGACAAGGTCAACGCATTCTACTTACAGAAGGAGGCTGAGGTTTGTGGAACCCCTATTGCCTGTCGCGTGCTATCGACCTGGCCGAACAATCTAACATCACATAGCTCAAAATCCGGCTCAAGACCCTCCTAGACAAGAAAAAGGTCTTGCAGACTCGGCAAGGCATCTCCCGACGTTCCGCAAAGTTCACCACCCTCGAGGAAGGCTTCCAACAGTTCGCTTCAGACCTCAACAAGCTCCAACAATTCGTCGAAATCAACGGTACCGCCTTCTCCAAGATCCTAAAGAAATGGGACAAGACTTCAAAATCAAAAACTAAGGAGCTGTATCTCTCGAGGGCTGTCGAGGTGCAGCCATTCTTCAATGCAACTGTCATTAGTGAGCTCTCCGACCAAGCCACTACTAGCCTGCAGGAGCTGGGAGCCTGGTCGGATGGAATTCAAGTCAATTTCCAGTCTGGTCATGTAGTGACAACACAACATTTCGTTGGCACGGATGAGGGGGATGCGGACACACTACTTTTGGATACGGTCATCACCGGAAACCTTGAATCTTTGCGAGATTTACTCGCTCGCATGCAATCCGTGAATCAACCGGGCGAAGGAGACAGTTCTTTGATGGAGAGGCTAACGAGAACTTTTCTAGCCGCGATCTCTGAAGCCCCTCAAGAATCTCTACAAGTCCTTCTTGAAACGAGACTTGTGGACCTCCATTCTTACGACGACATCAACGAGCGAAATTGCTTACATCAAGCCGCGATTTATGGCAAACAACATGTTCTGCAGTGGGGTCTGAATTCAGAGAATCCGGTGGCAGTGGATCGGACAGATGTCTACGGTCGTATGCCTATTCATTACGCTAGTCTGCATGGAAGGTTAGAAATGCTCAAGGTATTGCTAGACGGTGAGTTTTTTTCGATAAAACTTTATCTGTGAATCAGGAAAATCTAACTTGTTCGTAGCTGACCCTAGTACTATTGATGCTATCGACCACGACAATTTCTCCCCTTTAATCCACTCGATTATTCATGGCCGCCTCGATTGCATCGAATTTCTCCTCTTAAGAAACGCTCGCATCGACCCTGTATCTGAAAAAGACCATGTTCTTCATGTTCCTCTGAATCTTGCCTGCGAGCATGGCTCAGTGGCCGTTGTCGAACTCCTGTTGAAAGCTGGCGCTAAGATTTTGCCAGATGCCGAAGGATTGTATCCTCAGCATCTTGTGGCAAGAGCTGGTCAAACATCGGAACTTCTTCTTTTACTGCGAGAATATGGTGCGGATTTGGACCAGGTTGATAAGCTCTATGGTTGGACGCCGCTCGTGCACGCAGCAAGCGAGGGAAATGTTGACTGCCTTCAAGCCCTGCTTAAAGTTGGAGCAGATGCGAACATTGTGGATGAAAAAGACTTCCCTGCCATGTACTATGCCGCTTGGGAAGGTCACCTTGCATGCATGAAGCTTTTGACGCCCTTCAACACACGACCTCGAGCAAGCCCCTTTATGGTACAGCCCTCCCTAGGCCCTTTGGATAGCAGCTCCGGCCCCCTTCCGATGTTTCTGGATCCTGATGCAATCCCTGAACTCGAACTCCCACCGCCAATTATTCCTCTTCGACGATACGGCCACAATTTCCTCGACACTAAGACTGTTGTGCAAATCAACTTTGGCGACTCGGATGAGCAACCTCTCGTCTTCTTCCAGGACGGAAAATATCCCGCCGCGAGATTGACCATCTCCTCCAAAGTCTCGGATCTTATCCCCAAGAACATTATTTTGCCCTTTCAAGAAGATACCCGAATTGTTTCGTTCCAGGTTGACAGCCTGGACAATTTTAGCCTAGACGTTGATGTTTTCCCTACCTATGGTGCTAAGGTCATTGCCAAGACAGTCGTCCTGTCTAGCACTTTCAAGAACCTCCAAAGCGGCTCGACTTGTTGTCTGCCCTTGTTTGACCCTCGGCTCCGAGCTATTGGGCAGATCAGCTTCAAGGTGCAAATAATCAAGCCGTTCAAGGGCAAGCCCCTAGAAATTACCGACTTTGAGACATATTGGAAGGCTACCAGCCAGTTTAACCAACCAACAAGCGCTATTGTCACCGGGTCGAGCTTATCTGGAGACTATGTTAGGCTGTTCGTGCAGTACACGAGTGACGGAGTACCAGTTCTCTGGCCACGATGGACAATTGCTGGTGGTGGTTTGGATATACCTGTGTGTCGATTGTCTCTGGAACAATTCAGTGCTATGACGGCAAGAAGCAATAGCCGGGCCGACTTGGCAAATCTCAGAGAAAAGACGGCGGAAAATAAGGCCGAGATCTATCACATCCTTGCTACAGCCGGCGTCACCCTCGAGCAGGCTCTCGTGCTCCTCAACCCTGGCATTCATGTCAACCTCCAGATCCTTTACCCCTCACCCGAAGACGAACGTGCCTTCTCGCTTGGTCCTGCATTCGACGTCAACTTCTTTGTCGACTCTATTCTCACCATCGTCTTCGATCATGCTCGTGCTCAGCGTGCCCAGTCTCCTGACGTTGTAAGGTCCATCGTCTTTAGCAGCTACAGCCCTCGGTTGTGCACGGCTCTCAATTGGAAGCAACCCAACTTCCCTGTGTTCCTATGCAACGACCTTGGACGTGAAGAGACCACAGGCGTGGTGAGTGGGGCACTGAGTAGTGGACGAAGAAGTGCTTCCATTAAGGAGGTGGTGAGGATTGCGCAGAGCAATAACTTTATGGGACTGATCTGTTACTCCCGACTTTTGGTATGCATTTTCTTTCATATATTCGAGATGATATCTCAAACTTGTGGCTAACCACTCTGCAGGACATGGTACCAGCGCTTGTGGACGCAATTAAGTCACACGGGCTAGCTCTTGTCATGGACAAGTCTTCCGACTCACCTGACGCAAGCCCCATGACGGACCCCTTCCCACGGCCGCCCAAGGGTGTCGACGGTGTTTTGAAAAGCCATGGTATTTTGCGATTCAATGATTCTATAGACATGTAGATGGACTGTCATTAATGAGAGATGGCTGAATTACGAAGCTATGAAGAGTTTTGTGTTGTATAGAGAGTAAAGTCCAACGTAGCCAAGAAGCATTAAATTTGAATTCGTCGTTATTATCCGTCATAGTTTCGTCATTTGCTGGCATGAAATCGTGCTATCACATGTTTAATATAGTATATTGAATGCCATTCTTCATGATTCAAGTACATGATGATCTGCTGGGGTTCGAGGTTTAGGCACCCTTGTACTCATACTTGAGCGCAGACAACTCCTTCTCAGGATCCACACCACTCATGACCATCTTGGAAACCAAGACAACGGCATATACCACCAAGGGCAGGTACCCCATACCCGTCCAGACCGTCGCCTTGCCAGAGTGGTCAACGGCCCAGGTCATTAGGATGAGCATAAAGCCTAGCCCTAGGTTTAAGTACGGCAAATAAACCTCCAACGGTGACTTTCTCTCAACGAAACTAAATGAAGAGCGCCTCTCGCGCCGCTGCCGCACGCGTGAAATGACATGATCATCATCTTCGTCGTCGATGGCTGCAGAACTGGCGCGCGTGGGCTTAGGTGTCTTGACGCGAGCCCACGAGTCGAGGAAGGCGATGCCGGAAATGGCGGGAGGTTGGTGGTGAAGAAGGTATGCGGTGGAGAAGAGAGATGTCAGGCTGAGGAGGGCGAGAAGCGTGGTTGCTGGGCGGAAGAGGGAGGGGATGTAGGGGAGAGTGGCGAGGAGGGGAATGGCGAACAGCAGGCGGCGGAACTGAATGTCGCGGGCGGCGTTTTCGGCGGCGAGACGTTCGATCAAGTCATCTTGTTCTAGATCCTGGCATGTAAGTCTTTGTGTGTTTGTTGTAGCTGTGTTAGAGAGGGAGTAGCTACCTTGCTCGTCAAGTGTTTCTGGTTGAGAATCCGTCGAGTCCTCTTCTATGGGGTAGTGAAACGTGCGCCGCAAGCGGGCTGAGGTGCTCCTGACGTTATCCATGTTCAAGAAGCCATGTGTTTTACGAATAAGATAGAAATCAAATCGCGAGGTGGATGGTTCAAGGAATTATCAGGATGGAGAAGGTAGGTGAAGAGGACAATTCACTTCATCACATGAAATCTATGCATGACCGTTGAGTTAGTGTCCTTTGGAGTAGCAGCCTTATGACGACAACCTTGCGCACATGCCCGTTTCGCAACTAACGTGGAAATTTATTCTCTGGAAGGGTACGTACCTTCTCCCCGCCCACCCTCTGTCGTCGGCGCCGGTTGCAAAATTTCCCCGGCCGCCGGGGTTTAGTCTGGAATAATCCTGACCCTCACCCGTCAGGCCAATCCGACGTACGATTGTATAAATCGACAGCAGCAACCATGATGCAGCAGCAAATAATGCTGCCTCGGCTTGTCCGCCGTAGGCTTGCGCAGGCTCTCCGGACACGCTCTGTTAACATTCATCCTGTGCAGAGGCGATGGCTTACGCCTGCACCTAAACCTGGCGATGGGCCGTTAATGTCAAGGCGGGCTGATCGTGAGCTTCCAGGTTCGTATTTCTTATACCTCCGCCCTCTTGGCCTGCTACTTTCGCCGCAAGGCCAATTGGAACCACCAGAACTCAAGCTAACAATGCAATCAACTAGACATTAGCGAAGTACGCTTCCAATGGCGCCGCACCCTCCCTGTCTTCCTCGTCATTGTCGCCGCCTGCTCCGTCGCCATCTTCAACTACCAAAAGATGTCCTCCCCAGTCGTATCCTCGACCCTCTATGCGCTGCGCACATCCCCCGAAGCTCGTGCCCTACTTGGTGATGAGGTCTACTTTAAACACCAGATCCCTTGGATCCACGGTGAGATGAACCAGCTACACGGCCGCATCGACATCTGGTTCACCGTCCGCGGGTCGAAGGCTGTCGGAACCATGCGCTTCGCTAGCAACCGACCTACGCCTAAGGGGTTCTTTGAGACTACAGAGTGGAGTCTCACTATGGAAGATGGCACTCGACTGGACCTCCTTGATCTTGGTGATCCGTTCCGTGGTCTGATGGGAGGTGGTAGTGATGACTTGCCTACCTTGGAGGAGGATGCAGCTACGAGAGGATTCAGAAAGCAGGTTGACTACAAATAAGGCAATACGAGCAGGAATGAGTTGTTGGGACCGTTTGAGGATAAAATATGATGAACCCTGGGAACTCCGGTTTTCGTTGAATCTGTACAGTAGTAGATGGTGTGTGTATAATACAAATCCCGCTATGATCTTCTCCTCTTCTCTTTGCCGGACACGGTACAAAGTACAAGTTCTTCTTGGCCCTTCCCATTTCCAATGCCATCCACCCATCTTACAACATTACCTGACCTATTGGGCCAGAGGCGCCGTCTGTCTTTGCTCCTTCATTTCTAAATGCTTCTCTCGCGCCGCCTGCAACTTCTCGGCGGCATCGGGGTGTCGTTCCAACAGCTCGTTGAGAGCCTTCTCACAGTGTGGTTGGGCGGGAGCCTTGCGCTTCTTGGCGTCTTGAAGACGGACGACGCGGCCCTTGGGGCCGGCAATAGGACCGCTGACCAGCACGGTACCCAACTCGTTATCCACCATCATGACCTTGAGGTTCTGCACCGTCACCCACTCGTTACCCATGCGACCGGGCATTTTCTTGCCTGGCATGACTCGGCTACCGCTGCCCTGTGAGGGACCCGTCGTACCGATGGTACGGTGGTTCTTGGAGTTACCGTGGGAGGCCCCCTGGCCGGAGAAGCCGTGGCGCTTCATACCACCGGCGAAGCCCATGCCGCGGGACCTGGACTTGATGTCGACATACTGGCCCTTTTGGAACCAATCTGGAAGGAGCTGGACGCCGACGGGCAAGAGGCCCTTTTCATCGCGGACCTTGAACTCAGCGAGGTCGGCCTTGGGAGCAATGCCCTTGGCTTCGTAGTAACCCAGCATGGGGCTGGTGACGTTGCGACCCTGACGAACGCCGGCACCGACTTGGACAGCCCAGTAGCCGTGCTGCTCACGGGTCTTGTTGGCGATAACCTGGACCTGGTCGAGCTGGAGGACGGTGCATGGGACGCGGGTCTTTCCGACGAAGATGCTGGTCATACCCTTCTTGACGGCGAGGACACCAGAGCGCAGGGGAGTGGTATTCTCGCGACGCTTGAGGGCCGCAGCGGGACCGGTAGTCAGGACAGGCAGACCAGAAGAAGGCTGATTGAAGCGAGTATGCTTGGACCGGGGAGGAGCAGTTGACCAGCCATACTTGACGCCACGGTTATGGACGAGCGGGAGGAGTAGAGGTCGGGCGGCGAGCTCTGAACGGGCGCAGGGCCGGGGGAGAGCGAGCCGGATAGTAATACGGGGCGGCATGGCGGAGGGGGGACGTGGCGACGAGCAATTGAATCGGTTGCGGGCCGCGCAGGTGATCGAGAGAGGGTCGGGGTTTGGAGGTGGTGATGCTGGTGATATGAGATGTGGTGGTGGTGAGGATGAAATTCATGAAATCCCAGACCCACATTGGCTGTGTAGCCAATCAGGTGTGACTGTAACAGCGGTCCGAGAAACAAGCTATTATACGCTTTTAACTACAGATCAATATGAAATTTTGCTTCAAAATCATGCTTCTTTTTGGGCTTGCTAAAATCTGTGCACTTAAAAACACGGAAGATGACGGTATTTAATTCCTGCGAAGCAAATTGCTGGAGAACCGTATCTCAAGGCTGACCAATGAGTAGACGGCACCATGCTGGTCCCATGAGGACGTTCGTGTTTTGCGACAATATCGTTACCATTACAATTAACAAAACGCCTATTCTCCTCAATCTCTGTCCAGCGCAATTATCCCATCTCATACAACTCTTTCTGCACTACCCATGGTGGCTGATGTACCGTGGGCGGTGATCTCTCAGTATCCATTTCCACTGGCAGATCCAGTCTCCTACCGTCATCAATTTCAACATGATTGACACCATTGTCCATCTCAATAGGTAAGTTTGATCTTCCACTGCCATAAATCTCCACAGCATCCTTTGTCTTGTCCGTCTGCTTCGCCCTGACATCCTCATCTATCCTTGTTACAGGGTTGCCACCAATCTCTGCCACTTGAGGACCTATCTTCTTGTCGCGCATTATTATCGGCCTCCTCCAGTTATTCTGAGCAACGGTCGGACTCATTGCAGTGGGAGTAGGAGCTATTATAGTCGGAATCATCATCTCAGGACTGATCGCGTCTCGAAACTCCCCGTCAGCCCGACGCTTCCTCTGTCGAAGACAGAAGCATAAGATTCCCGCAATGATCGCCAACCCAACAGTTCCACCTGCAGCACTGCCTATGATGAGAGGTAGATCTAGCTTCGGTTTTGGATGAGGAGATTTTGTAGGCGCGGTAGTTGCAGAGTCGGTAGGATTCTGAGTTGGCTTGGCGGTCACGACGACGACGGATTGGGTGTGCGTGGCCACTACAACGACGGTGGTTGCAAAGCCGTGTCCGCCCCCGTCCTGATCTCGAGGAACGACTTCCTCGGCACGAGAGTTGAGCGTGATGGTGGCTGGTAGGTGCTTGCGAAGACGATATTAGTTACAAGTGTCACTTCAGTCGAGGTTTGCAGTGTATCATGCATACCTGGTGGCATCCAGACCATCCCGAGTTCTGGCAGGCTCCTGTCTGTACGCCGCTCGCAGCAAGACATAATCCGTTCTCAAGGCAGGTATCGCCGTCTTGACAGCAGAAGGAGAAAGCGTCCACGTTGTTACAAGGCACCCACTCCTCATCTGCCTCACGTCCATCGGGGAGATAGCATGTCGCGGCTGCAAGAGCAACGACTACCGGCAATAGCTGCCACGACCGCATGTTGTGTTACTCGGGCGTGTTGCTTTGCATACAAAACAAAACAAAATATTACTGATTAGTGTAGACAAGAAAAGTAATAGGTAAAATCAGGCAGCAAACGTGAGAATATGCATCCTCGACTCCAAAAAGTGGCTGGGAGCTTATCCGCGACCCAAGTTCAGCTCGACTTCAGCCCGAAGCCACTACTAAGCCTCGTAGATGAAATTGGATTAACCCCAGCTGCAGAGTGAACAAGATAGGAATCGCTGCTTCTCTCCTTTGCCGTATTTGTCTTTGCTTTTGTTGCCTTGGGCTGTCATTGCCTCCCCGCCTTTCTCCAGACTGGCCCGTGGCTCTGGTGGCTTACATGGTGCGGTCTGGATTGAGTCCGCGCAGCGGTAAGGCGCAGGCGCAGGCGCACCAGCTCGACTCTTCCGCCGCTCGAACTCGGCTGGTGTACCAGTGTTCTAGCCCGGATGATCATCGTTTTTTGGGGATTTATCAGCAGATTGAGACATCTGCCGAACAAGGGCTCACACCCTCACATCATTTCGCTGGGCTGTGATGGAAGAAGCTGCTACCCAAATAACCTGGGATTTGCTAGCTGAGAGAATGAAGGATAGGTTCTACCACTTCCTAAGAATCATGCCAGCGATATTCAAATAAATGATGAATATTGAAATATGAATAATGCAACCACACAAAGTATCTGGGGTATCTACCCTGATGTTCACTGTTTAAGTCGTCGTCATGGGGCCCGCCGCTACCATTCAAACTCATCTCCACCTCCCGAGAGCACTATCATGTCCACGAATTTCATTTCCACAAGCAACGAAGGATAGATATAAAAAGCCCAAATACCCATGCGACCTTAAAAGCGCTAGAGCAACTCCATTTGATGCCGTGTGGGAGACATTGGCAATTTCGACCAATGCTAGCTTAGGTGGCTGGCTTAATGCTGACAGTTTATTGTCTTGGCATCGCGAAGTGGCGTAACTGAGACATTACTTGAAGTGGGCTCTGGAGGTAAAATATGACCGCTAGAACTTTCATACGACGGATCCGTGTCAGTAATTGAAAGCGCGTGGCTACATGCAGCTACTTGGCTGGGTATTGATATAACTTGGGGTCATCAGATCGTTGACCAGGATTGGCCTTTGTGAACTGTGCCACTTCATGTACGTTTAATCTGCATGAAATCCAAGTCCTTTTCTGCCTATTGACCAATTCCACTTCCCATCTGATTCACACTCGTCCCCTTGATCTTATGATCGCCCGGCTGAGCCGCCGCCTCATACATGATATTCGCCGGCGCACGACCCAGCTGCGTCCACTCCCCCTTGAACCCCAAGTACGAAATCCTGGTGACATCCTCCTCACCGTCGCTAAAATTATCCGGGAAGAAGAGTACCAACTGCCGAACTTTGCCGAAGAGGGCGCGCCGCACGGGAATCTCCTGGAGCTCGCCCGTCTGCGAGAGCTCAAGCGTCTGCACAGGATCCGACTCTTCGGCAGCGGAAAAGTCAAGATTGTCGCGGTTGATGAAAAGGTGCAGCGTTTTGGGAGCACTGGATGAGGGGGATGTGCGGATGAGGATAGAGTGGAGTTTGATTTGTGCTGTGAATCTGAGTCAAAGTTAGCTAGTAACTAGGGCGAGTGCCATCTTGTCCAGGATAATAGAAATTATATAGTAGAAGAGGAGGCAAAAAGACGAAGCTGAAAGACCACTCACGGCACCGTCATGAGAAGCTGCTCATCAACATCGCTTGACAGCTCTGGCTCAACGTTGAGTCTTTCCTGCCACGTCTTCTTCACAATAGCCTGACCCAAGTCCCGCTCTGCCTCGTTGAGAGTAACAATATGATCAAAGTTGACTTGACTGTATAGCGAATGCTGCACAGCGGGCGTGATGTCGTCTGAGTGATCATGTTCGTGGTGATCGTGGCCATGGCCTCCATGGCCAATGTGCTCGTCGTGGCAGTGTGACATTTTCCTTGGTGCTTGAGGGGGAAGGTGTGAAAGTATGGCTTCTGTATGAGTGTATTCGATGACTCTCAGGGATACAAAGAGAGAGCCAGTGTACTATTCAGATGTGCTCTGAGTGCATTGAGTGAGAGGTCTGCTTTAAGGTTGTGAAGGATGACGTTTGGCGGGGACGAGCCGGAACGGCCCCACAGCGGGGCAAAGATCTTCATGCCAGCAGCTGTCACATCACTGGGAAACAGGAGAATGGAAGAGTTGCTCTGAAGGGCTAGTAAACGAATAGCCCAGGCTAGTTTTCTCAGCTATATGTCGTCACCGCAAGGAAGACGATACGTAAATATCCAAATCGGCTAGTGCTCGCATTATTAAGTATTATGGATATTCCACTAGATTTAACACCTTCTCATCTGAACCCACTCTTCCTCTTCGGTTTCTTGACCTTCTTCCGATCCCCAAATACACCTGACACTGGCTGACTCATTGCCACGGGGGGACCAATACCCTGGCTTTGCGATGAGTCAGGAACTCGCTGTTGGCTTGACATGATCTGCATCGTTGGCGCTGGTACCCGTACTGCTTGTGATGATGCCAACTCTACGGACTCACCCTTTCGGTGGCTCATCTGAGACGCGCCCTGTCTCATTAACGGTGGGAGCTTGTACTTCTCAGCTAGAGACTTGCGCTTATCCACAGCCTTCTTCAGTCGTTTTCTTGCCTCGTCAAATTGTCTATCGCTTGCGACGGCGACACTGGATACGTAATCTTCGGTTCCAACACCACGCTCCGTTGGCCAGTAAGAAAGAACACCAGACGGTTTCGCCGACACCATCTTATCGGGGCGCAACGTCGGGGCCAAGAGTTGCAGTCGCTGAATCGCTGCATCTGCAATATCGATTGAAGTGGTGCTGAAAGGCGAAGATGCAATGCCAGTGTCAGACGACTGAGATGACTTGGTGGGGATTGAGCTTGAGCGAGGTGGCTGACTGCTGCTAAATGCTTCTTCTTGAGCTCCAATTCCAGCTCCGAAGAGGGTGACATCTTGAACCATGACTCCGGAAGTAGATAGGAAAGCATCCCTAGCAATGTCTGCCACCCAACCTAGTCTCATCGCTTCGCCTTCTGGCGGCATTTTTCCTTTCAAAGCTTCTAGCCACAGATTTGAAAAGGATCGGTTGAGCTCTGACAAAACGTTAAGCGACTCGAAAGATCCATTTGCGGGCCGCCTTCCAAGTTGCGTTACGACGGTCTCCCGGTCATCCCTGAGCAACAGATCTAACATGCTATGCTGTGCTGCATCGTCATCCGACCCGAGCATGAAGGGTGACATGCCTTCCTCAATGTTTTTCCTAGAGTACTATTAGCGATTTGCATTGGTCTAAGTCCAAGAGCTCAAATCAACATACCATGTGGTCAACGGGAGCTTTCCACTTAGGACGCCGTCGTCAATAGTTTCGTAAATGGCCGAAATTAATGCTGGGGAAACGTCCCTCTTCGCCGAAAAACTCGTGCCCACTGCCTGCATCGCTTGAACAAGTGTGTCCAGCTTGAAATGAACAGGACCTTGTACCCGCAAGCTTTGTAAACTCCCATCTCTCGACCTGTTTTGTCGCACAAGCGAATTAATACTGAGATCATCTACGCCATCTGGGAACACAAATGTCCTATCGACATGGCGGAGAAAGTGTCTACGTTTCTTCTTCCAACGCTGGGCTTGGTCTGATTTGGACCGACCCACGCGGTCAGTAGGAAGCCTGATATCCATACTCCGGTCCAAAACAGAGGCACAAATGCAGTATCGAACGCTTAGGTCCTTGCCGAGAATGCTGCACTGATAGAATCGAATACAACTCTTTTGGTAGTTGGTCCCTGGTCCACCGGGTGGACCTCCCAATAGAACTAGCTTAGAAGGATGAATCTCAAAAGATTGGATCTCAGTCGCTGAGCCTGGAGCATCTTTCTCGTGTGGTAGCGTAAGGATTTGCCGATGCCATTGCGGAATACCATTTGCGGAATACTCAAACCAATATGTATGCATCTGCATCTGTTTAGGAGAGTATGTGATGACCATAGCACCGTTCTCTCCTGGTGCGTCCGAAGTTCGGCAAGTTGACATACGCAGGCCTTCTCCATCTATCAAATGAGGACAAGCAATCAGGACCGCTGGTTTCGACGAGGCTTCTTCTTCTCCTCCTCCCAAGGGAAAAAGGTCAATCCAATAAAGATGGCGTTTCGTCAGAGCGAGAACGTGGTTCTGGTTGACAGGGCTAACCTGTATGTCAATGATCCAATCAGGCTTGTACTTGGTTGGAGTCAGGATAGGCAAGCGAGGAAGTGCAATTTTTGAGACCAAGTCTACCACTTCGAGCTTATCGCGACTCCAAAGCAAAACATGTTGAGACCGACTTGCGAAACTACTGGTCTCATCTGAGTTCTGGGTGGGATCATCGTAAAAGTTGTCCATCTGGGCAGTTCCAACAAACATCAAGCCATGCATTTCAGCTGGAAAAACTGGCGTGGTAGGTGTTTGATCCAAAAATCCTTCCATAATGTGTCCACACTTGTCCTTGATGAGGCGTCTTGTATTTTTCCCGAATTTGCTGGTTCCAATGATATTCCAAACACTCCAATATCCACACTCATCCACGACAGCCAGCTGGGGCGGCTGCCCTCTAATTCCAGGGTTGAAAGCGACATCAATATGTGCATTACCGCCAGTTTGTTTATGGGATAGTGTTACAAGCGGATTAGGGTCAATCCGCGACAGCCTTTTTTTCACATCCATGTTGTCAGACTCATTCTGAGCGACGGGGACCTTATGATACACGGGTTGGAGAATTGTGGTTGATGTCTGCTTTTGCACGAGAACCCAGCGTACGGCTTCAATGTGGTTCAGACCAGTCGCAATCTTGATCTGTGAGATGGGAAGACCATCACTGGCCCAAATTGCCTCATCCTCGGGATCATCTGGATCAATGACGGAGAGGCTCAAAGCCATATCATTATGATTAGCCCACTGCCATCTCGATTCATCAATCCGAGCTAGCCGCAGAAGTTCACCAGATTCACCAGTTGCCACCGCAAGCACCGGAACGCCTGTGATTCGGGAAGCGTTGTAAACGTCGGTCATCTGACCAATCGTAAGTAACGGCTTATCCCGTACTTCACCTTCAAATTTTTGAAAACGGTCCATGTTCTCTTCTAATAATCCCTGTAAGGCCGGGTTGCCCATGAATGCTTCGGGATGAGCTTGGAGAAGCCATCGTCTTTGCATACGGCGTTCCTGCCACAAATTTGACGATCCTTTCGAAGTAGACGATTTCGATGGTGCATAAAGCTCAGCTAAGGAGCCAACGACCTTGATATGGGGTGCTAGAGTTCATCAGTGATTGCACATGGTTAAATCAGAGTGTAAGCTTACCATTGGATGTGATGCGACTGGTGTGAAGAAAACCAGGTTGAGACCTTGGATCTTTTGGTGGAAGGTAAGTAATTCGTCCTATGTGGCCATGAATAAGGCCTGTTTGGCTCTGCGGGTCAGCCATTTGGGCCCAGCAATAATATCCAATATGTCAAGACTTCAATTGCGATTCCTTTCTTCATCGCGAGGTGACCTAAGATGAGATAAAGGAGTCTCAGAGCGGTGAGAGGTGAAGCATGGAGTCTAGGCTGGCATCATAAGTTAGGTGAAGAACCCGGCGAATTGAAATTGAGGCTCAGAGCGTTAGAAAAGGAAGAGAATACAGTTTTGGAGGTAAAGAGGTTGCGTCGCAATTGAAGCTTTCTAGACGACCCACGTGGCGGTGCTAATAAGAGTTAATGATGCCCCACAACCTGCGCCACAAGTTCTTCTTCACTTGGGTCGACCGAGCAACGCGCATCACAGTGTAAATACAACCACTGACCAAGGAGACATCCCACCAAGCTTGCGCGAAAACATATTGGAGCTGAAATACGACACGACTCAATCGCAGTTATCAACCTCACATATCGCGTTCCTGTTAAGCAAGAATGGCTTCGTCTTTTGAACCATCGCTCTCTTCGAGCCTCAATCGCCAAACCATGTCAGCGGTCGGCCCCTCCATCGCCGATACCCTCCCAAATATCGACTTTGGTTTCGATGATCTGCGGAATCGTATGGCCAAGTTTACCGTCAAGTTCGACGCCTTTATTGAGCAGGGCCGCAAGCGCGTTCTGGATGAGCGCAACCAGTTTCGCATGAACGTTGCTGAACTTCAGGGTACAAATAGTCTGAATTGCACACCTTGCGAAAACAAGCTGAACCTATCCTTGCAGATGATCAACGAATGAAGAAAAGAGATATCGAGATTATTCAAGCCAAAACTTCAACGCACCAGCAGACCGTTAGCAAAGAAGAAGCCGAGACGCGAGAAATGGAGGCCGCTATCCACGCTTTCGCTACGCAACGCGATCAACACATTGCCACACGCGACAATCTTAAGGCGCAAATCGCCCAGACCCAAGCCGAAATCGACCAACGACTCGCAGCTCAGCGGTCACACGCACAACTGCAAGAGGCCCAGTCTCGCTTTAACGTGCCTGAACTTGACTTTTGGATTACCAACTTGTGCTTGAAAATCGAAGGCGCCGGACACGATGACCGACTCAAGTTTGTTTACACGCACATCGACGAGAAGAATTGGGAGCGGGAAGCCTGGTTCGAGCTTGTCACTAGCTCGCGCGACTACGATGTTAAGCACTGCAGGCCGAAGCTGGAGAGAGAAAAGGTCGAGCGGGTTTTGGATCGGGTGAATGAGACCAGGGAGCTTGTGATTCTGCTCAAAGGAATGAGAGAGTTGTTTGTGGAGGCAATGAGGTCTTGAAGTTTTTGTTCCCTTCTCTCTCTGTACGATTCTCCAATGATACCACGTTCGATCTATGTACATATATGATGCTACTGGTTTCCCGCCCCGAAACACTTATGCTTGTGAGACAGAGCTAATCCTCCGGAGACCCCGACCAAATTGGTTTCCACATAAGATATATGCTAGGCTGTCGAATAAAGAACCACGCCATACTTTTGTTACGGTCGTTTGCATCATGTGTGGGAGCGACTAGAAATATGACCAGATTTTCGCCAAGATGCTGGGAAGAGTTGGTGACTCGACTCAGAGTTCCCCTCCTCAAGTTTTCTCTCAGTGTCTTGGTTGTGTTACTCAACCTGGTTGCAAAGCAGCTGCTCGACTCCGACTCCGTTCGACACAAAAGAATAATGACGCTGGACTCTTCCACCGGGTCTTCAGCCTCGATTAAGATACCAAAATTGTCCTGGTTTCCCCAGACATCATAATCTCTCATTATCTTGAAACCTCGTAGATATGGGGCTTTCTCGTTCTGTTTGGCGAGCAGTGCGTCCGCGTACTGACTTCGCAACCAGGACTCCCACCCGCCACTTTCATCTTTGGGAATATCCTCTCTGTCGATATTGGAAAGAATATCGTTGAAAACTCCGAGGAAAGTATTTCGTGGGACTGGCCCTTCCGGAGGATAGCAATTGTTCATTTTGAGAAATGATATTTGGGCTGCGATCGTTTCGAAATTCTTGAGCAGAGGATAGAGTACTGTACATAATAAGATCTGCTATCTGATGTTGAGAGCGCCCTAAGAATATTAAAAGGATGGTGAGCGCGGTTTGGTCCCCTGAATAGCTACACCCAATTCACTGCCATACCTGATCCACCGCTCCAAGAACCAACCGCGAGGACGGATATAAGAAGTAAATCTGGGGAAGAGATGATCGATTCTCTGTTAATAGTTGGCCTGTCTCTATCTATTTATGGAGTACAGGTTACAGAGTACCAATGAGCGAAAAACTAACTAATGCGAGCGTATAATTACCTGTAGGGGGACGCGTCATCGTACACAGAAATTCCTGGACAATAGCCGCTTGGATTGGTCACTGAATCGAGCATCTAGCTCCCCCTACTGACGCTGCATCTTATTTGCCGAAGAGACTGCTAGGTTACTAACTTGATTAAGGATCTGAGTATGCATATCAATACGAAATTTCGAGAGACTCGTTTGGAGCAAAGGGAGCTGAAGTCGCTCCAGCTGGCTGACGCATTGCAAGGCTCGTATTTGGAACCACGGATTGGGCTTGGAAAATATAAGTCTTGCATGTGGTTAGAGGGTGGACGACGGATAACTGCCGTCACATAGAACAGAAACGAATCAAGGTTAGGACATCCTATTCAGAACAAGCATTAGCAGCTTACTTTGCGATGTTGTTCAATATGGCTCTAAAATCAATAAACGCGTCCACCAACCATGATTCCCCACACGACATTCCCATCCCCACTAATCTGTAGCCCGCTGCCATCTCCACCTCCACTTTCCCTATCCCAATATCCTTCAGGCTTTCACATCAAATACTTACACACCACATCATCGCATCACCATGCCCGAGACAGACAAGCACGCCGCGGCACAGCAAGCCGTGGACATTCTGCATGAGATCTCTACCATTTTAGTATGCCCTCTCCAATTGCGACCCAATCCACGTTTTGCTCACCCGACTCTAGAATTGTCAGCTGGATCGTCGAACTCTGTCCATCTGCATCTCCATGATTGAACGTGGCGTCAATCCAGAAGCTTTGGCTGTGAGTTTACCCTCAATATTACCCTTGGATCTAGACTGGGGTGTAAATGGCTGACCCGGATATCTTCTGGCGACTAGCAAGTCGTCAAGGAGCTGAGACAAGAGGCTCAGGCGGTCGAGCAGAATGTTGCAGCAGCAGCAAGAAGACGCTGAGGTTATGCTGGCTAAGATGCTGGAATAAGTCAAATGAGACGTACGAACACCGGGAACTTAGTTGATTAATTGGGAGTTTGGAGTTTTTCGGACATTCACAATAGTGTCATACCCATGTTAAAGAAGAGAGCCTCTTACTTTTGTGCAACCCTAAGTATCCAGCAATGAATAAGACCCCAATAACAATACCCAAAAAACATAGTAAACACAATTCCCTACCCTCAACCTCTAATGACTCATGGGATTCAATCCAGAATGTAAAAAGCTATACCATCAACTCCCTTTCATAAGACGCCAAAGGCTGTGGTGTCCCGCTAAGAGATATTAAGCCGAACTGGTATCCTCGTTGCAAATTCAAGATCTTATCCTCCCAACGCCATGCAAAATAAATACCCCAAAATAATGCATCAAATCGGATTCCGTGCATCTGTTATTCGTGAAGTGGGCGAAAGCTTGATTGAATCACCTGTGTCCGATAAGGACAATTTCGTTCTCGTCGTCGTCGTCTTCTTCCTCCTCTTCAACATCGGAAACGTCCATGTCATCCTCAGATCCAGAGTCCTCGTCGCTGCTCGACGCGTCATGTCCAGGGCGCCTCCAAATCCCTAGAATATCGTCGTCTGATTCACCATCCGGAAGTAGATGAGCCACAATAGCATCCAATCCCATATTTGGGGGTGACATTGACCGCGCGATTCTGTCCGGTGCTCGAAATTGTGCCTCGACACCGTGAGATGAGTGCCTTCGCCGGTTGGCAACTGCAGAAGAGAGTAATCGATTGGCGGGTGTGGTTAAGGGAATTTGTCGGCTAGATTCACTTGACTGTAACATATCGATTAATGGCTCCCCCTCCTCAGTTAAAGATGGCTGCGCTTGTCCTGGCTGTCCAAGGTCGCCACCATTAATGTTCAGCTCAGCGGTATTGTAGGACCTGCATATTGAGCACTTTAAACCGAGCCAGTGATACCGAACTGTGCTCTTTCCCGAGCAGTCGTTGCACAAAATGACAGCAGTGGTGTCACGAAATTCTGGGGGCATGGGCTGGCTCTGAATGGCCACATCCAAGTTTCTGAATTGAGTTTCCATGTTGGCCAAGCTCTTGTTGCAGATTGGGCACTTGTATGAGACTTTCATGTGTTGGTCATAACACCTCTTATGGATGCTATGGCCGCAGGCCATAAAGACGACCGGCCGGGGAGACGTAAACATGTACTCTCCGCAAATGGGACAGTCACAATCCGTGGATCGTTCAATACATTTATGCGAACTCTCAATCGATGTTGAGATACATGCACGACAGGTCTGACACCGTTAGTAATGTCCGAGTACTTGATCCAACAATCCAGCATACCTTGCAGTGAAAAAAGTCCTTTCCCAAGCCTAATCCTCTTCGGCAAATTCCGCAATCGTTGCAATGGTAGATAGATTTGCTCTGACGGTTTTCCCAAAGCTTGCAGATGTTACAGTAGTAGTGGGCGGCGCTCTCTCCGCAGTTGACGCATGTATCAGATGCCCTTTGAGGCGTGGCGCATAGCATGCAGAGCATGTTTCTGGTTTCTCTGCGAACCAGATTATGGTCCTCAACTGTATCATGGCAGAAACGGCATGTGTACCACTTCTTGCAAGTAAAGCACTGGAGTTTGACGTTCCTTTCATAGTGTTGGCAACCAAGGGGTTGGATAACATATTGCTCCGTTTCCTCCGACTCCTCCAATGGCATAACCGGAGTTTCACTTCCATGATGCTTTGGCGCTTTCACTGGCACATATGAAGGTTTAATGTCGTCGGCAGTTAGGATGACTTGTTCGGAACTTTGCGCTTCTCCTGCTTGGTTTTGCAAAATCTTGAGCGATTGCAAAGTCGGCGATTGGGCGAGGACAGACTCGGGTAGCTCACCGTGTCCCAAGATCTTGGGGACAACCGAGCTTGTCTTAGAGGCGTTGTACCCCTCTAAAAGAGTATCATGGATCAACTTCGCCTTTTCTGAAGAAGAAATGTCGCGTGCATTGATAGTATGGATCCTGGTCCTGAGCACCCTCATGCCATCATCTTCGGGGATCTTGCGCGAACTCCGTGGGCTGAGAGCAAGACTAATATGATCGCGTGGAGGGGGCGATTCTGCCATGACAGGAATCGGGTCGACTTCTTCAACTCTTGTTTCCAGGGTTGAGGCACTGAGAGGTCGAGCGGGGAGAGATTCGAGGGGGGCGACTAATTCAGGCTCGGGGATCTCGATGTGGTCTGAGTTGCTCATTGTGTCTTGATTATTGGAGGGCTCATCTCCGTCACTAGCAAAGGTGGAACGAGAGATCTCAGAAAACCGGCGGGCCTGTCGCAGGACAGAGTTGACAATGAACTCGGAGACGTAGGAGTACGGGTCGGGATAGTTGGACATTGGAGCCCAGGCGGAGGAGGGTGGCGAGGGAAAGATGGTCGCAATATGAGGTGAGAGTACTGGACCGGGGGGGATTCTTAGAGAACTTGGAGCGATGGGAAGAGGAACAAGTTGCAACAAAGAAAGACAATAGACCAACAAGAGGAGCAAGCCAAAAAGGAGGGGATCTTTGGACGACTAATTCACGCCTCACGAGGACATGAAGGCGGGATGACGAGAGTCGAGAGGGAGAGGACCGCTGCGACTGGCCACAAGATGGATGGATGACATAAGGCGTTGACTAGTGACTTACAATTTCGGGGGTCAAAGAGCGAGAGCGGGCGGGACCCCGGGCTTCTATTCCTTCAGCATGTGATTAATTGTTCTGCTGGCAACCCTTTCTGGTAGAAAGCACCGTGGGCCCCGCCGAATGACGGCCCACCGCCGCCACAAAGGCCATAGAAACGCGTTTGACTTCATGGTTTCGCTGGCTGTTCAACTGGCTGCTTTGGGTAAGACGGCGTTGTACGAACATCTTGTGGGTTCTTCACTTCTGCAATGGCCCTCCGGGTTTACGGCTATAGGAAACACAGAGTGACATGCCACTGAACAAGGATGGGTGCGATTTCGGGCGTAGGCTAACTAGCTGGTGGATGAAAGAGGAAGATTACTGATTGTATGCCAGCCCAATAACCTTTAAACCAGCGGATTGGTCCGCATTAATAAGGGAAGCCATACAAGCCATTAAAAGCTACGACAAATTTTCTGTCTATTCAGACGCGATATGAATATGAATTTAAGGATAAGGAGTTGTAGGAGGATACGCACGCTAGAAGCACCCCAAAACCAAAATGGCTATAACGGAATGAGCCCTAATGAATTTTACCCAGATTTGGAATTCGATGGACTCGAGATGTTTTGCATGTGCAACAATGCCTCCTCTCACCGAGTGCGCCATTATCTGAGTCTGGGGTAGATGATAGTCCAGTCTGGAAGATAACCAGATTTTGAGTGAAGTGAGTAATTATTGGTCATCAAAATATTTCTCAACGAGAGTACATATGCGGACTTGAGCCTGGGAAGATTTTAGAATTCAAGTCTCCCTGGCTCTTTTAACGGCTTACTAGTTGCCGAGCCATTGTCAGGATCGGATTAATATCATGGATTTCTTCTGAAAAACACAGCTATTAAATATTGACATAAATATGATGCTGCACCTTGGAAGATAAATTTGTTAATATTCAGATTGATTGAAACAATTATCCTCATAGCACGGAGAAATATCACTGAAATGAGTCGTCACTTTTCCTTGAGATGAAAGAAGGTTGAGGTTACGGACTTGCGCGAGAGTAGACCAAAATAGGCCGTTGTCTTTCGCGTGCGGCCAACTACGAAACTGGGTCTTCATTGACACGAGGACAAGACAGATAAGTTCACGAAGGTTCTACTACTTTTGAGATTATTAACTTCCATTAAAAGACTTGTAGATCGAACCAGGCCATACACTCGCGAAACTGCGATATTTAGCTCTGTACACGAAGGCACCATCTCTCGGTTCTCACTCCATGAATATTGGCCAGCTGACGCAACGGACAAGGGAGCTCTGTCCACAATACTGACCTATGGGTGATGGTTTGGACTGATCCAAGTGATGGCGGTAAAATCGGTTCATTCCGGAATACTACAATTGTATCAAAGATAAGGAAGGCGGATTGGGAAGTGGTACGTATTGTTCTGTTTAAGCACGATCCTCTCAAGTTTCATCTTCGCTGTTTCTGGTGGATGTTCGCCTGCGGTCGGCGATAGACTCTGGAAGTCTCAAGTTCATCCTCGATATTAAAGGCTGATACTCTTAGCCCTGAGATGAGGGACAAAAACAAAATCTTCGGATTACACATAAGTGAACTCTGTGGACAGGTTGAGTCGGGTGCTAAGAAGAGTTCTGCTGCCTAGACACAATGCTTTTCCTCTTGCTTGTGTGTGTTTTACTCCCAAGATTTGCTGGGCAACTGCAAGGGTGCCGAGAAGTATTAGAACCAGGGCCTCTCTTTGCAAAATAGTCCTTGAAATTGGATTCGATTTGCTAGGCAGTCAGAGACCCACGGTGAGGTACTGGATAGGATTATGGTGATTAAGCCGGCTGATCAATCTGCTGTCAGGCATTTGAGTTGGCGTGAACCCAACACCTTCTCGTTGTTAATGACGACGGCAGGACCCTCAAAGGCAATCTATATATTTCGTATATGGAATGTCCCTTGGAGCTGCGGACTTCGGGGGGGGAAATGAAATGAGATGTGGAAAAGAGAAGATAAAAAAAAAAAGCAAAAAAGGCGAATCTCGGATTCGAACCAACGGCTAGGAAGAAGAGCAAAAAGCCCTTTCCGTTAAAGTACAGGGATTCGTCATGGGCGACAAGGGTCTGTCTAATTTTACAACGTACACAGCACACAGCAAGGCCATGTAACAAACAAATGATTACCGCTGAAGAAATAAATGACGGGCAGTTGATAGACGGCATTCTTGAACTGATGCCTTCACAATACCAACTTCATCGTCTTCCGTATCATTTGCCAGTCGTCTTGGATATATTCGATCCAATTGTCACTCACTTGCCGGTGCAATCCCCTGGCCCCTTACATTGGCGTCGCTATGAGTGTTTGTGCAACAGGTTTGTACGCGCCACGGTTTGCACCTGAGTTACACTGGCAACAAACGCGTTCCTAGAGATAAGCCGATCATCCTCCCCCATTGAGCGACGAGAAAGGTATCAGATGCCCTCGCTGCAAGAGCCATTGGCCTTGATTTACGGTGTTTTGGCGCTGGAAAGAGAGGAAGTATCGGAAACCAACAACAGCCAGCAGGCTGGAAGTAATTTCTCCTTTGCCCCTGTCCTGGCTATAGCGCGGTTGCCGGTCGATAGTCTACAGTTCCAATATATTTACTTGCTTGACCAAAGAAAGACAAGGGGTGTCACTAGGATCGAATTTACGATCCTCAGCCTCTTCTTATCCCCTGCAAAAAAGCTGACGGCTAGCGGAGTGTTTCGATGTTTCGACTGGCCCAGAATCGACGCCACGCGCGGAAACAGGCCCCATTCTTACATGTGCTCGATCTGTCTCACACTGGATTCCTGGAAATGCTGCCTTGCCCGTGGCATGTGGGTACGTACCCTGCCTGACCAAAGCTCCCCTGGATCGTAAGCCGCTGTAAAGTTAGTGCAGCAGTAAAGCAGCATATGTGGCATTTCAGGAGACCGTCCCATTGTCGCCTGTGAGTGCGTGTCGTGTTTGTTTCTTCAACAACCGACGCCGAATTCTTTCTTCGAACCATTTTATTTTTCCTTCCTCCTTTTTTAACGTTCATAGGCCCTGGCTGTTCCGCCTTGGTATTTGTATTGAATTACGGCCCCCGTCAGCCTTGGGAGGACGCCGCCACCCCTTTTGCCGTTTTGAGTCTTGACCAGCTCGTCCAGTCTTTTTTCCTTCTACCGTTTCGGCTTCCCTCCGCCGACTTCTCACTATCTTTCCCCTTTTCTCCTTCGTCATCGACACTCCTCTCTCGGGTCGCCGTCACCTCCGCCCTCCGATTGAACACAAATGGCTGCCGATAAGGCCGCCGTCGCCTCAGGCGCGGACCTGGGCGATGGTCTCAGGAAGCGTAACGTCGCTGGAGCGCAACCGGCTCAGCCGCAGTCCGTCCAGCCCGAGGACAAGAAGAAGGCTGTAAAGAAGGTGCAGTGTTTCTGCAATTCACGATGGAATGACGTGTGTTGACTAAATTTCTAGGAGAACTCCTTCCTCAAGGCCCTCGACGAGTGGGAGGTTGTCATTGCACCGCTGATCTTCACAGCTCTCGCCATCTTTACTCGACTATGGAAGATTGGTATCAGCAACATTGTGACCTGGGATGAAGCCCAGTAGGTTCTTTCTTCATTGTCCTGTACCTCAATCCCGTCGCTGACCTGTACCTCGCAGCTTTGGCAAGTTTGGAAGCTACTACATCAAGCACGAATACTACTTCGATGTGCACCCTCCCCTCGGCAAGATGCTTGTTGGTCTCTCTGGAGTTCTGGCTGGTTACAATGGATCTTTCGAGTTCAAATCTGGCGAAAAGTACCCCGAAGACGTCGACTATACCTTCATGCGTGCCTTCAATGCTGCCTTCGGCATTGTTTGCATTCCCTTGGCCTATTTCACTGCTCGAGAGCTTCAGCTGCGTCGCCCTGCCGTCTGGCTCGTCACCCTCATGGTTCTCTGCGAAAACTCGTACACGACCATTAGCCGATTTATTCTCCTGGACTCTATGCTTCTCTGTGGTACCGTTGCTACCGTCTTCTGCTGGTCCAAGTTCCATAACCAGCGCCACAGCAGCTTTGAGCCTGAGTGGTTCCTCTGGCTTTTCTTGACTGGTCTCAGCATTGGCTGTGTCTGCAGTGTCAAGCTTGTTGGTCTCTTTGTGACTGCCCTTGTTGGGTTGTATACTATTGAAGATCTTTGGAATAAGTTTGGTGACAGCCGCATGCCAGTTGTGAGTAGATCACATATCTCCATGGTTGTCTCGAAAGCTAACCGATATAGACTACTCTTAGTGCTCATGTCATCACTCGAGTCGTCGGTCTTATTATTGTCCCCTTCCTTATCTATCTCCTCTCCTTCGCTCTGCACTTTGCCATCCTCGACAAGAGCGGCCCCGGTGATGCCCAGATGAGCTCCCTGTTCCAGGCCAACCTTAAGGGCACCACCGTTGGAAAGGACAGCCCTCTGGAGATCGTTCTTGGTTCCCGTGCTACGATCAAGAATATGGGCTATGGTGGTGGACTCCTCCACTCTCACGTTCAGACTTACCCTGAAGGTTCCAAGCAGCAGCAGGTCACCTGTTACCATCACAAGGATACCAACAATGACTGGTTCTTCTACCCTACCCGAACTCAGCCCGACTACGACCCTGAGTCCCCCGAGCTCCGATATATTGGCAATGGCGACTACATCCGACTGCTTCACGCCCAAACTGGCCGCAACCTTCACTCCCACGATATCGCCGCTCCAATGACCCGTGGTCATAAGGAAGTCTCTTGCTATGGCAACCTGACTGTTGGTGACAACAAGGACAACTGGAAGATCGAGGTTGTGCGCGATGCGGCCTCTCGCGATTATAGCAAGCTTCGCACACTCACTACCGCTTTCCGTCTGAAGAACGAGGTTATGGGCTGCTATCTCAGAGCTGGTAACTCAAACCTGCCTCAGTGGGGTTTTAAGCAGATTGAGGTTACCTGTACCAAGGACAACAACCCCCGCGATACCTATACCCACTGGAATGTCGAGGCTCACACGAACGACAAGCGTACGTGATCCAAATAACGTAATTGAATTCTAATATGCTAATTCCAGATAGTTCCCCCTGCCGAGGCTGGTGTCTATAGGTCTCCTTTCATCCATGATTTCATCCACCTTAACGTTGCAATGATGACCTCTAACAACGCTCTGGTTCCTGACCCCGATAAGCAAGATGATCTTGCCTCGAAGTGGTGGCAGTGGCCTATCCTGAACGTTGGTCTCCGAATGTGTGGCTGGTCTGACGAGATCGTCAAGTACTTCCTCCTTGGTAACCCTCTCGTCTATTGGGGCTCCACCGCCTCTCTTGGCCTTGTCGGCTTGGTCGTGCTCTGGTACATTGTTCGTTGGCAGCGCGGCTTCCGTGACCTTAACCAGGAAGAGATTGATCAGATTCACTACGCTGCTCTCTACCCTATTGTTGGATGGTTCCTTCACTACCTTCCGTTTGTTATTATGGCGCGTGTCACTTACGTGCACCATTACTATCCCGCGCTGTATTTTGCCGTTCTCACCTTTGGTTTCCTCGTGGACTGGCTTGTGCGAAACCGCAACAAGACTCTCCAGGCGGTGGTTTACGGTGTTCTCTACACGGTCATCGTTGGCCTGTACGTCTACTTCATCCCTATCTGCTGGGGTATGACTGGCCCCCACAAGCAGTATGGTTACATGAAGTGGTTCGATGGCTGGCGGGTCACTGACTAAGTGATCGTGTGCATTTGACTATGGTTGGGCTCAGTTCAATCCACAGCGAGATATGATCACTCTCAATTGGGGTTGCACTCAATATATATTATGGCAAAGACGTGGATACAACTCCCCTCTTTGCAGATAGTTCGAGAATACCAGGAGGATATTAAGAATCTAAGTGAAACCAGAGGGTTTTTTCAAGAATCAGGGTTGGGAAAGCGATTAAAGGGCAAAAGATAAAAGAGTGCTTATAAGAACAGTAACCGGAATGTGCTCCGCGTCTAATGCAATGTGAGAAGAAGGCTATTTCTTTGGATGGGTCTTTGGCGGCCTGGCAGGGCCGATAGTGTATTACGCATTATTGTACAATCCATGATGAGTGCTTCAATTCATACACTTGTTTTGAAATAATGACTTCTTTCCTTTGCAGACATGGGGGGGGGGGGTATCATGATGCGTGTGCGTGCCTCCGGGACCGGATTTGAATGCCTGTCTTTAATAACTCCTCCTCTTGTAATCCGTACAAATCCAACTTTTTCGCTTTCAGTCCCGATTTCTGGGTTTAGCAGCAGCCTCCGGCCGCTGATTTGCTCGAATCATTTCCTAGCCTCACTTGTCGGTTTCCGCCGGCCGTGGGCCCCTTGACCCCGGATCTCCGGTCGTTGAGGTCGTATTTTCCGGCTTGAATGTTGTTGTATATGCGCTCCGCTACCCGCATGAAGGCCTTCTCGACGTTCTCGCCGCTCTTGGCACTCGTCTCCACGTACTCGAGGACACCGTTGCGGCGGGCCCATTCTTCGGCTTCCTCACGTGTGACTTCTCGCTTATTGTCGTCTTGTTGGGCGAGATCGGCTTTATTGCCGACGAGGATGACGACAATGTCCGGCTCAGCGATTTGCCGTAGGTCGTTGAGCCAGTCAGTAACGTGCTGGAAGGTTTGCTTGCGAGATAGGTCGAAGACGAGGAGAGCGCCACTGGCGCCGCGGAAATAGGACCTTGTGACGGATTTGTATGTCTCTTGGCCGGCCGTATCCCATAGGGAGAGCTTCATATGCTTCTGAGGTTGTGGGGGCCCTGATTCCCGCGGGGGTTCTGGGAGGCCATCCGCTTTGGCAGCGGAGTCGGGGTCTGAAGTGTCGTCGGAGGGCGGAGGGATAGAGTCGGAGGATTTGGAGTGCGGCGGACCGACGGGGACAATACGGGAGCCGAACTCAACGCCGATGGTGACGTCGTGATGGGGTGAGAAGCGGCCTTCGCAGAGGCGAATGGTGAGACTAGACTTGCCGCATCCTGAGTCGCCGATGCAGACGAGCTTAGCAATGTAGTCCCAGGGAGTGGCAGACATGGAGGAGGGAAGTATGTGGGTTCAAGGGGGGAGAGGAGAGAGAGAACAGAGGAAGGTCGGATTTGGAGAGAAGCGGGAAGCGAGGATGATTGCTTTAATATGTTGGGGGAGAAGCTATTGCTAGAGCTCTTGGAACGTTGGACAGAGAGGGCACGTGCTCTCCAAGGTGGCCTGTCGTAAGGTAGCGCGGGAGAGGCTGAAACAATGACGTCTCTAAACTTAAAGCAATGTAAAGCAAGAATTGAAATGTTGATTGGATAAGTTGTGTTTTGATTCGGGGTAAATTGAATGGTACAAGTTATAGCAAACAAAAAATGATGGGACTGATAATCGTAAAAGAGAGAAAGGGAACACGCAAAGGTTCAACGAGAGATGCGAGCGGCCCGTCGCAGGTCACGATGATATGGAGCCACATGAATGGACAGAAGACGGGCGCTGTTAGCGGGGATTTAAATCACCTCTTCAGATTAGGGGTTGGCATTCATATAACAAGCCGCAGAACACGATAGCCCGAGTCACTAAGGAGTACGGAGTACGGAGCATTTCATATCAATTTATTCATTCACATCCATGTACAGATTACAAGTACAATATATGCCCCGCACCTATGCACATCTAATACGTAACAATCAATACTGTTAAGCTAACAAACATACCGGTACGTGCTGTACATGGGTCATCCTTTAATTCTTATCAGTATTCGCACCAACTTCCAAAGCATTTAGGCGGCCACAACCCTGGAAGGTTTGTATTCATGCATACCCATTCTTGCGAATCATTTAACTTGTCGCGGTTCTGGTCTCACGTCATACATGTAGACGGCTTTTCCGTGTCCCTCCGTTAAGGCGGCTTCCGAGTATAATATCCCCTAGGCAGCCGCCAAGGCGTCATGGCGAATCTACTTGACATTTATATTGAACCTGAAAGGAATATATAAACTTCAAGTAAGGCAATCGTGTTCATAGTCCAAAGAGGGGATCTTTATTTAATGTAATCCACACTTGAACCCACAACCGTGTTCGGTACTCTGGCTATCACAGGCTCCAGCTCTAGTGTGAATGGTCCAAAATGCAGTTAACAAATCAACACCCAGAGAGAATGAAATTTAAGTATTCATCATGGATTGGCCTAAAGTTTGGAGGGTCCATAGGTCATCTTGATTGCCAACACAGAGTAAAAGGATGGGTGATGAGCGATGCTCTTATCGTAATAATCGCAATGATATCCCGACCACTGTATAAGTACCTAGTTCAAGAAAATCTTGGTTAAGAGAGGCAGGTAGACTGCCATACTCTGCTAGTCTGGGTGCCCGGAACTGATTCTTGAACATTTCGGCTTGAGGACCTTGGTAGCGATTTGTAGAAGTTGCCACTCTACTGGAGATCTTTAAGGGGAGCTTTTCATTGTGGATCATTTCAGTAAACAAGCATATTCAGACTGGATCTTGGCAGCCTCCGCAGATAAGGGCTCTCAATGGCTGTGGTTTCACTCTCTTCAAAGGCAGCATAATAGTAGCGGGGCGCGTTCTTGCAACTTTAAATAAACTGTATCCCAGTGCACTTTTCTTCTTCTCGTCTTCGATTTCTTCAGAGTATTTGGTCAGTGCAACGGAAAAGGGCTGACAGCACTTGCCCCTTGCGATAAAGTCCTGGAAACTCACAGATGCTCAAGTCGAAAAGTACACAAATTGATGCTGCCCAAAGTCAATTATGACTTAGTTAGTTGGTCATGACCCGAGATTCGTGACTTTCTGGCTGGGTACTCTAGCAAGCCTTCAAGCGCAGCAACTTCACGGTAAACTAAGAACTGAGTCAACATAACTGGAAGACGTCGAAATCCATGATAACGAGACTAATTCCAGACTAATGACGATGACGACGGACGAGGGGCAATTGTGCAGCTGACAAGTAAGTCAGAGCGGAGATGATCGAGATTGAATAAATTATAGAGACCAAATATGTTTTATGCTATTTCATTTAACTATATATAGTACTCTGTATTCTGTGTTAGATTATGTCCAAGGCGTTGTGAGTCTTTCAGCATCATCGTCAAATTAATGGGTCCAGATTGGAGTGGGGATGTTATCGGTGACGCAACCGTCGAGCTGGGATAACGGATTTTAGTGAGACATAACTAGTAGTTAAGGGTCAGTTGATCCGCCGTCGTGGAGAGGTCGTTTGATCAGCTAATCTATGATTTCTGTCATCTGGTGGCTGGTCAGTATTTATGCTACGTCTTGTGAAATGACAGCTTTTGTAGTTTTCATGATTTCAGCACAGTTTGATCGATGACATGCATTCAGAGTGTTTAATGCGTCCAGAGGCCGGGGGTTTACGATGTTGCTGGTGATGGCGTGCATCGACGTCAGTGTGATACTTTAGGCATAGGTATTCCTGATTGGTAGGTCTGCGGAATTGCGGCAACAGAGTTACTTGAGTCCAAAGTCAAACTCCATGCTTCAAAGTTGTTCCCAGTGAAGCGTGCGCCGGATGGCGCCTGGGCTCGCCCCACTACCCACTGCTGACCGCCTGGGCTAGGCGTTCTCAACCACTAAAAATTAGTGACCACACCCGGCTTGCAAGGGTCTCCCCAAGTCCCGTACCAGATCTGCCTGGTCTCTGCCTGAACTCGGTCAGTCAGCCACTGGCTTGCATCAGTCACCAGTGATAAGCCGAGTGCACCTCAAGCGCAAGCATCGCCTCATGACCTTGTGGCACCCTCCGACCGTTTATTAATAATTTTGACTCTTCATCTTTCTTCACATTTGTATCACCGTCACCTAAACCATATTTGCTACGCAAACGCCTTTCAACAAAGAGACCCGATCAAACCTGCTCGACGACAATTTACCATCCGACGCCTTGCCCGTCCATCCGTCGGCTTCCAGTCTCCGCTTTCATACGTCACATCAAACAATCAGACATCGCAGCCATTGCTCCAGTGTGTTTTGGGCGCACGTGAGGTGGTTGGAGTTGAGAGCGCGCCATGTTTTCGGAGTGTATGTCCAAACAATCGACCCTCCCGACGTATCGCATACTTGCTGACCGTCCCTAGACGCATCTAGATTCCTAGCACAGTCCCAGTCGAGGCTATCCAACTTTGGCGGCCAAACCGACAACAACGAGACCCCTCCACGGCAGCCCGACTGGTCATCGCGGCCATCACGGACGCAACGGGACGCTGGACGAGGCCACGCCACTAGCAGGTCATTTCTGTCCCGCGGATATGGTGGAAACCCGTATCAGCAGACAGGCGGCGGTTCTCGCTTTGGTCAGCTAGCATTTGCCTCTCGTATATCTGCTGCCCAGGATGCCCCGCTCTTTCAAAGCACACTCGATGAGTTTCGCGAAGAAGATGATGAGGAGGAGAGAGAACGAGAGGCCGCAGATCTGTTCGCTCTACAAAGGTCTCGTCGAGTGGCGGTTGTAAGCCGATTAGCCGATAGCGTCGACTCGGATGCTCACAGTCGGGGCTCGCTGGAGGATAGTGTAAACCACGAAGATCACCCGTACCACGATGGAGGCTTACGGCGCGGTATCAGAAGTAGTTGGAACGGCACCAAAAGTACGCATCGAACTGGCATAGCGAAAGATACACTGGTGGAGGAAGACGAGGATGTTCCTAGATCAAGCGATGACCAGGATAGCGAGCGTGGAATCGATGCCAAGGGCAGGATGGTGGATGTCGGACTCGAGTCGCAGGCAGATCCCGACGAGGATCCTCCCGCTTCCCTCCTCGGTGACACCCCAACCGATACTAGTCCCCCGGCCTTCCAGAGGTTCAAACGTGGTGACACGGGAGATTCGGAGCGGGTGCCGTTTATCACAAGGAGGGAATCTACTGGAGAAACCGATATGAGCAATACTGGAGGGGATGAAGGATTCGAGGACGAGGAACCGGTGCAGGCAACTATACACTTTGCTGAGGGTGAAATCTTTCGGCACGACCCTTTCTTTGCCTGGATTTTCCTGATTTGTCTTGCCGGCATGCTGTCGACATATTTCTTGGTTTGGCTCCATACGTCGCCAAAAAAGAGTCCCGTTGGTGATACGATTTACACAGCATTGCAAAGGTCATTTCACATGCTGGCAGTAGATACTGTGGTTGCGATCATGGTCTCATTCGTCTGGCTTGCAGCTCTTCGGTCTTTCGTCCGGCCCCTCGTCAGCGTCATCCTGATTGCTGTGCCAGTCATCATGTTCTCATTCTCTCTGTATACCTTTGTTTCATCTTTCAAGGGCCGTACACACGGAACGAGTACGCAGGACATCGTCATGCGCTGGGCTGCTATCATTCCCGCTGCCGCG
This sequence comes from Mariannaea elegans, assembly GCA_930272665.1. Lineage (NCBI taxonomy): Eukaryota > Fungi > Ascomycota > Sordariomycetes > Hypocreales > Nectriaceae > Mariannaea > Mariannaea elegans. The sequence goes on from CAKNEU010000029.1 coordinate 341,251, forward strand.
TGTATACTCTGGGTTTGGTTGGTGGTGAGAGGGCGTCGGTCAATTCAGCAAGCGATCGAGATTCTGCAATTCTCGAGCAAGATTCTTGCCCAAAACTCAGCACTAATGCTGGTAGGTTTTGGCTGTTTGGCATTGATCGTGGTTTGGACGTGGGCGTGGCTGGCAATGTTTACGCGCGTCTTCATGGGAGGCTACTTCTCCAAATCTCTCGTGCGATTTGTGATCCGCGTCTCCAGTTGGTGGTTAGGTGCCGCATTCATCTTCCTATACATGTGGACCGTTTCTGTTATCAATGCTGTTCATCGCGGGACAACGGCGGCTACTGTATCTCAGTGGTACTTTCATCGAAACGCAGGACCACCTACACCCTCCCGAGAGATAGTCTCGGCGGCGCTAAACCATGCGCTCACGACCATCTTTGGCAGTATGTGCCAGTCAACTCTTTTGTCTTTGCTTATTAGGGTACCATTGATTTTCTTGCCGAGGAGAATCGGTGCAACCATCTCGAACCTAGCCTCCTTCTGGATCCCAACGCCTGTGGTAGCCTTGATGAATCCACTAACCATAACATATTCGGCTATTCATTCGCAAAACTTGGCAACGTCAGCGAGAGGACTAGATCAGATGGAACTCGTGTCTCCTTCCATCCCGACCACTGCCCTTACTCCTCGAGCGCTACGCCTGCGAGGACAACCCAACGGATTACTTCCGTACAGACTGGCCAAACTGCTGCTGGTGGCGACTAGACTGATCATGGCTACGGGCCTTGGTCTCGCAGGATGGGTCATCACGGCTAAACAACTGCGTATTCAACTCCCAGATGGCATCGGCATGAGGGGCTCTGCATACGCGTACGTGGTTGGTCTGATGGCTAGTTTCATCGGTTATTCCGTTATGGGAGCCATGGAAGGTATTTTGAGTGGCATTGTAGACGCAGTACTTATCTGCTACGGCAGCGAGCGACGAATGGAACGAGGCCACGGGCGGTTCTGTCTCGAGGCCGCATACCTATTTGGAGAACGGCGAGGATCCGAAGAGCGAGGTGTCGCTTAAGCGGAGTATTGGTCGGCTATTTTTTTTTCAGCTGGGCGCTTGTGAATTTTGAAATAGCGTGCAAGGATAGATTCTTGGGTTTGGGATAAGTTGAATGTGATGGGGATTAACCCCAGCTTTGCCAATGTATTGTGTCGTGATATGGTCAGGACTTGTCAAGATTCGAAGCGCATAGGAATGATATTCAACAAGTGAGTGATAGTCAATACAATGCATGCAAAGCCCTTTCAACCCATCCATAGAATTGGGACCATGCCTGATGTAAAGGGCGCGCCCGAATGCTTGACAAGCATCCGGTACAGGGAAACTTCTCCACACCAGTTCTCCAAATGATCCAACTGATTCGTTCTTTCATATTCCTTCCGTCAGAATGAGGGCCAACACCGCATTGCCAGACTTTAGAGGACTAGGTCGAAACGAGGATGCAGGATGACTAGACTTTGGAGGTATAGCTCATCCACACTCTGCGTATGCGACTAAACTTTGGGGGAATAGTTCAAGCATCCTTGCCAACTTCGCAATCCATCTAGGGTTCAATAAAAGAGGCCCAAGGAAGGAAGAGCATCGTTTTCCTTCTTTCCTCTTTATTATTATACTCAATCCACCGCTTGATGTGGCGATCCCATTGCTTCCGAAACGTAGGGAACACTATCAGATTTCCGATTCAGAAAATCCTCATTCGACAATCTCTTCTACAAATCCGAAATCTATCTACCTCATTATCCAACATGGCTCCTGCAAAGTCCATCACTATTATTTCGTCTCCCTACCATCTCGGGGTCAAAGACCAAGCTGTTGGCGCGGGGCCAACAGCTCTGATAAACGCAGGACTGGTAAACGCCCTGCGCAATCAGAGCCTCCCCGTTCATGAGATTGAGCTCGAGCCTGTCGATGACTTTGATGGAGAAATTGCTCGTCTCTTCGAGCTATTGCGTCGCACCTCCAAAGCCGTGACTCACGCCATTGACGCTGACTCATTCCCTATCGTCCTCTCCGGGAACTGTTCTGCTACAGTGGGTGTTTCTGCCGGAATTTCGGCTTCAAAAGAAATCACCAGCAGTCAAGCAACCCCGAGTTGTATATGGTTTGACGCGCACGACGACTACAACACTCCCGATGTCCTGCTAAGTGGATATCTTGACTCCATGCCTGTCGCTATGCTCGAAGGCGATGGATGGAAGACGCTGCTGTCTAGTATCCCCGGCTTCCGTCCGATGAATCTTAAGAAGGATTTCGTTAACGTGGGTCTGCGAGATGTAACAGAGATAGAGCGCTCCCGTGTACTCAAAGCTGGCTTCTCTGTTGTATGGGGTGACACCACGCGACACGTCGATTTCGCAGCAGAGCTTCAGAAAATATTGGAGGGGAGATCTCTCGCTTCTACTATGGTCCACCTTGATCTCGATGCTCTCGACATCTCCGTCGGTGAGGTCAATAAATTCTCTGCACCGGGGGGATTGTTGGAACCCGACTTGATTGGGTGTTTGGAGGCTATTTCCCGGAAGGCGAAACCTGTGTCGCTGACGGTGGCGTCATATGACCCTTCATTTGACAAGGAGAGTAAGATACCTCCTGTGGCGGTCAAAGGAGTGGTGGCGTTTGCTCAAAGCTTGGTTTCTCAAGGGATGTTGGTCCCCTAAGAGGAGCACAAGTCATGAACTAACATGGTCGCTGGGAGGAAGGGGTTCAGATGTATTGAAGATTAGGTAGTTAGTCCATTAGTGAAATTATGAACTCTTTTACATTTCTTCCGTAACACCTAGTAGCTCGTTCGTCATCAAATGTTGAGGTGTTTGTTTAGAGGAAGAGTATTGGTGGCGTGTTAATGCATGGGTAATGGAAGGCTCAGTGTTATTGGGATGAAACTATAGAGTTGAGAATCTCTCTTGGTGAACAAAGTTTTATAATGAAGGCTAGATTAAATATAACATCTTCAAGGATATTCGCTGCGGTCCTCTGATAACCAGTCTTACAAGGTAGGTTGTATATTATATAATAATAATCAATCTTTTATTTTTATTCACAAAGTAAAATAGTCATCAATGTCCTGCTGTTCATTGTTTTGCAGCGAGTCCAGCTCATTTCTATGAATCAGGGGGCAGACCGAATTGTCCAAAATTGCCCGAGTGGACATAACTCGAGGCATCATTGTATCGGCTGCCAAGGCGAAGTAGCTGAACGCGCCAGACACCTTTTCTCACCATCATTCAATTACTTGTTTTCAACTTCGTATTTCTATTTTCATCCACGATGAATGAGGCTACCTGGCCGGACGAAATGATTGCCAATCGACAGCCCGTCGGATATTATTAGCCGTACTGTCCAACGCCACTGCATAACAGAAATGAAGCTCTTCACCACATGGGTTAACGCCTTATATGAGCAGGGGACTGTCTTTCATTTGACGTGCTTCCGAATTAAAAGCAAATATGTCTTGTGGTGGAGTAGAGTGGGCAGGCAAGTTATCGTCGGCTGAGCTGAACAACAATGGTACCTTAGTTTCACCTTGTTTCAAAGATCATGTCAACTCGCGTTCCTGTGGGCCAATGGACGATTTATTCACCTGTCAAGTTGTTCTAGTGCCAAATTACTTAAGATCTGTCTAACTTCAAGGGAGAAGGCAGATCGTCAAGAGCCTATAGGAGAAGCTGACATGAGTGCCGGGCCCGATCCCCGGCCGGCTCCGACGCATGCATCCTGGCTACTCCATCTCAAGTCCCGAGTCTTGCCGGAATTGAGACACAATATACGGGCTAACTAAAGATCTAAACATGCTCCCAGGACTTTCATAACCGCTATCAAGATCTCTATTACGCCCTAGTTGAGTCCTTACTCCTCTCTAATATGCAAAGAGAGACCCCGTAGTTTTGCCACAAAAAAAAAAAAGACATTGCCAATATTTCAAATCTTTGGATACGCGAGCTCTTCATGCTTGATCTTGTGCGTCCTTTTTTCATTTCACCTCGTACTAAGGATGTGGAATCTGAGGATCCACAGTCTCATCACCTCGATGTCACGCATTGTGCTGCTGCCGCATCCTTTGCGCAGTGTGTTGGCAAATCGCTTCATGGCGGATACATCGAGCATGGATATCCCCAGATCTGATACCCCGGTACATTTCCCCGTAGCCGATGAGATACATGACTAGTGAGATGCTTCCCGAAGACATGGCAGCTCATATAAATAGAATACGTACACTATCGGAACTTGTTGTTTCTTCACCTTGCCTCTACCGCCTCATAAAGCCACATGCTGCATCAACTTGGATCCATCCGCCCACCCGAATTGTCCACTTACATTACGCTCATGTAATTCAGTAATCTCTTGTCCACATATACACACCCCTATTCCCTGAGCACCCCAAACTCTTTTCTCTTTTCTTCTGGTGATTTCATTTCATGAGACCCCGGACAGCAACAACACCACTCGATCCTTTCCCCTCGCAGCACAGAGCCGCGACAAATTCCGTTTCAGAAGATATCCCACCCTAAATTCATATATAACGTATAGGTCCGGGGCACTCGTGCTACACGGACCGACACAACATCGTTCACGATTCAGGCGCCAAACAGATTCAGGAAGGTGGCCAAGAGCTTACGGAGCCTTGGCCGCCGCCGCTCAAAGTCGTCAAAGTCGCAGACGTCGACGATGGCATGGTCCACTGGCTCTCGGGGTTCCAGGGATGATGACAGTATTCCTCCGACTCCGACAGACTCGATCACCTCGATCACCACCCCTTTCGAACCTGAGCCTAGAAAGTTGCCTCTAGAGCCCGAGGAGAAGGCGCCTCAGGTGTCTCAAAGGGAAGCCGAATTCCCACCCTCTCCTGTCGAGTTTGAGCCTGAGAAAGAAGCCTTCTCATTCGAAGAGTCACTCAGAGACATTCCCAGAGAGTTCGAACCTGAAGTGCCGCCCGGGTATTTAAAGAAAGAACCCTTGAAACTTGAGACAGAGCCAGAGGTTTTGCCAGATCCAGTCATCCCGAAACCCCAACCTGAGCTCCAACCTCTAACTGAACGGACTCCAGCCGAAGTGACTCCTGTTTTTCAAGGACCTATAATCGAAGAGCCTGTTGTTGAGGCATCTGTTGTCGAGGAACCTGTTGTCGAAGAGCCTCTCGACGTGACTCTCGTTGTGGAGACACCTGTCCTCGATGACTCAATCATTCAAGATTCAGTTATCGAGGAACCTGCCGTCGAGAAGCCTATCATTGAAGAGCATGCCGTCGTGAATCCCGTTGCTGAGACGCTTGTGCTTGAAGACTCATTCATTGAAGAGCTCGTTGTCGAGGAACCCGTCATCGAGAAACCCGCTTTCACAAAACCTGCGGCCGACGATTTAGCCATCGAGGAGCCTATTATCAAGGCACCCATCGATGCGGCTCCTGTCGAAGAATCTCCTGTGGCTGAGCTTTCCACAGAACGATCCCAAGTGCAATCCTTAGTCGAGGAATCCAAGAAAGTCAAAGTCACCAAGGCCCCTCCCCCTGTCGAGGTCAACTACACCGCTTCGAAAATACACTCCCCAGCAGCCTCGGTTCGAGTCCCTCGGGTCCTCGACGCTCCAAAGTCCCGCATTATCCCTGGAATTATACTCATTCCCCGAGACTTGTTTGCCTCGAAGGGATTTTACCCGATTCCTTTCATTGCACCACCTCCGTTCATGGCCCCGGCTCCGACAGTCCTTCCAGCTCCCATCAGGCTCGCTCCACCAACCCGCGCCCCTATTCCCTGGACCCAGCTGCCGCCCATGAGAGCTCCGATCCCCACGGTGTCCCTGATCGCTACAGCCGCATAAGTACGTAAGATCCAGTAGCTAAAATACCGACTTCAGTTTCTTTTGTTTCAAACGACTTGTGTTCGTCTTCGATTCGTAATAAAGAGGATTTTGGACCAAATGGATATGACTATAACGTTTAGCTGCAAGGATTGGAGAAGCACCGCCTGATGACAACCAAATCTAGGAGTTGCATAGTTTTGGAACCTAGTGCAAATTGCTTGAGTAATGTGATGGGCAGCATTCCGCCAATACCTTGACATGGCTTTTTGACGGGTCAAGGGCTTCATGAATTCCCTATGTATTTTTTCAGATTGTATACGTTAGAAGTGAAAAGAATGAAACCGGTTCATATTTCTATAATTTCTTCGGGTTTCACCATTATTTTTCACAGTGCTTTACAGATATTTTTTGTGTCAATCTCTTGTCAAAAGGCATGACTGCAGTCATGTTACAACTGCTAAAGCTTCTATTCGTCCGTTCAACCAAGTATCAACATATAAACGAAATATATACAAGTCTTTTCGATGTTCACAGGAGGGAATCCCTTAGTAAGCCCAGCCATTGGGCTTCCAGTTGACGTAGTCAGAGGTGATCTTCTTGATGTCAGCAACGCCCAAGTTACCAGCATCAATGGCAATCTCGTGCTTCAGGATCTTAATGGCTTTCTCAACACCCTCCTGACCGAAGATGTTGGCGAACATGAAGGGACGACCGATGCCAACAGCCTTGACACCAAGAGCAAGGAGCTTCAGGGCGTCGCCTCCATAACGAACTCCACCATCGGCATAGACCTCGGTCTTCTGGAAAATCTCGGGGGCCTCGTTGTGAATCTCAATAGCGACCTCAAGAGGGGAGGGACTGTCGTCGAGCTGGCGGCCACCGTGGTTGGAGAGGATGATAGCAGGAGCCTTGTACTTGACGGCGAGCTTAGCATCGGCGACACTACCAATGCCCTTGATGAGGACAGGAAGGTTTGTCAGTTTCTGGAGCTTCTGGTAATACGACCATGTGAAGGCAGAATAGTCGGAATCGCTATATAAAATGTCAGTTGGAATACTGATAATAATATTAAGCAGAACTTACGCAGAGCCAACACCGAAACGAGCAGCACGGTGTCGGTTGCCGTCGGCAGCAGAGTCGACGGTGAAGACAATGGCGTCAGCACCGGCCTCCTCGCTGACTTTGATGACCTCCTCGGTCTCAGTGTCATTGGAGGTCAGGTAGAGCTATATTTGTCAAGGCATGAGACGTGTCTGGGGATACATGAAATCTTACCTGTTGAAACACAACCTGACCCTTAGCCTTGGCGGCGTGTATCTCTTCAATGGAAAGATAGGCATAATGAGAGGGCTACGGATTCATTCCGGTCAGTTAGGTTAAACATAATACAAGGTGATTTGCCATACAATGTAAATAATGTCGCCAGCGGCGGCACCCTTGACTAGGTTATATTCGGCCTCAGCGTGACCATACTCGGCACGAGCACAAGGGCTAATGTAGAAAGGAGCCGAGACGTTATGACCAAGCATCTGAGTACTACAAGAACACATGTTAGTCACTTTCACCACTCGGTTACTTAATAACAACATACGGTAGAGTGCTCTCAACCTCAGAGATGTCGACCAGGACACGGGGCCTGAAGCGGTAGCGGTGATAGACCTCCAGGTTATTGCGGTATGAGTACTCCCCGGCAGCACCGTTGCGGTAATAGGTGTAGTTACGCTCAGGGAGGTATTTCTCAGCAGCCCAATCAAAGTCGGGAAGACCGATCATGCTGTCGAGATCGGGGAGCTCGCCGCTAGTCAGGTTACCGAGAACCAGCTCAATACCGGTGTCGGGAGACTCAAGAAATGGCCGGGCGGCCATGGCACCCGAGAGGAGGGCGCTAGTGAGAAGTTGGGTGCGCATATTGAAAGGAGGAGCTGAAATTGGGAGTGATGAATGAAAGAATGTAGTCCGGCTCAATGCTTGAGAGGTGTAAGCACCGGGCGGATGGTCCCTTTTAAGTCTATCACATATCTACCCCTGGAACCTACACAAGGCAAGATATAGGTTCGGAACCACTGTGGCCTGGTCTTTCCAAGGACACGAAAACTCTAAAGATCCGAGCACTCAAGGCAAACCATCTGGCCGACGGTATCCTAGTTGATGACATGCTGTCAATCGAAGGTGCCGGCCCAGAGCGCGGGATAGAACTCTAAGCTATAACTGTATGTCAGTGGTGCAACGGTGCTCCGCCAGCCTGGATCCGCTCCCGAAATTACTGTTGTTCCAAATAGACTTATCTGATCCGTCCTGGTCCTAGGCCGGTTTGGCCACTGGTCTGTTTGCTTCGCCAGGGTGGCGTTGGATGGTGTACATGGATGATAGAACTCAATTAGGCTACAGGGGTGGTTGAAGGAAGCGTGGGATGTTTGAGGCTGCTATTCAAGTATTGAGGTTTGAAGATTCCAGCATTGAACGAAGAATTGTGTCAATCCATCCAAAACAGTACTATCTAGACAAAACGGATCAGCAGTGCTATTCGTTCATCTCGAGACTCCCCCTCCAGGGTTACAACAATGCAGGCAACGACGCACGCCAAGGCAAATATTGAGGCGGACTGATTGATTGTAAATCACAATTCAGATCCGTCATACTTTCATCCCATCTATCACCGATCTCGGTTGGGGGTCCTGTCCTCGGCATTTCATCCTTGTCGATTGCGTAAGTGCGCCAAGGTGGTTTCACCCAAGCCGGAACTAGTCATCTAACCGTTAAGCTTAATTAGGTAGTTAAGCAAGCTGCCGAAGAGGGTGACACTTTGGTCAAAAATCTCACCTGATTCAAGGTTTAGATCCTCCGAGAGAACAGGGATTTTCCTTACTACATAGCAAAAGCCCCATCATCGCTCATGCTCAGATAAATGTGCCAAGGCAACCTCAAGCGGCGGCCGCTCCAAATTCTGTCCTGTATGAAATTGACTTGGGAGCTTTGTTTTGTTTTGTCATCGGTGCCAGTTTCAAGGTTGTTTCGTAGTTTAAGAAGAGGGTGATAGTATTACGGTAGAGGAAATCCTCCAGAAGCACTCATGGACTCATTCTACCATTGCTATGCCATTCATCATCCATGCCACCTTTTAATCCAGGTTTCTCACTAACCAGCCTTAATTGATCCATGTGTATATACTCCCGTATCACCTTCGCACCATCCGTATAGACTGTAGACCACCCTCCGCCACCGGGTGGCTCATTTGTGAAGGGTCTTGGCTTTCTGGCCACGCGTCAAAGTGGCTGAGAATGCGATTGCCTTTAAGCCGTTTCTTGGCAGGGGGTGCATATGACTTGAACGAAATGCATTGATATTTTTAGATAGAAAACCAGTAACTTACAGTAGCGGCCGCAAAGAGTGTCGCGGTTTTCCAATGTTAAAGGAGTTTCCGCACGGACCGTCCCTGTGGCGCGCTGTGGCTGATACCGTGCGTAGTGATAAGCAGTGTGTACATTTGAGATGAAGGGGCAACAATGTTAGTGGCCACCTCACAAGAGTACATCACGGTATGTTCGCTTTCGCACTGTCCAAGCCACAAGGCAATCAAATGTGGTCCGTGCAGAGAAACATTTAACATGAAAGACACTCTTAACACACAAGAACCCAAGAGCCTGCATCCACAATTTCACCGATTCTCCCACTCTGCCAAGTATATGAAGTACAAGGCGAAGTAAATTACCTCATGATGCGGAAAGATGCTGACAAAAGGAGTGGGATGGGCCCAGTCAGGGGAGTCTAGTTTTTGAGTTCATGATGAATAAAATATATTTAACTGTAGCCATCTAAGTTTCTGTCATGTATGAACCTCCCAAACTTCGATTAACATGGCCGCGTCCTACGAACCAGCAAATCTCGTAGAAAGTCCCTCTCTCTGGTAGGTTTTCAAGCTTATTTATTGAACCCTTCCTATATACCTCTGCCCATGCTATAGATGCTCGCCAACCCTGTCAGGTGGATCCAAAAGTTTACCGCGCGGTGTGCTGTCAGTGAGTGGGATTTGATCCCCTGAATCTCGGTGGCGGATGGACCTTGTAAGACGTTGCCAGGGCTGTGTAAAGCCATGGTTTTTGACGAGCAGTCAGTTGGTTCTGAAATTCAAACTCACAGTCGCCAGTACCATGCTTGTCGTTAAGAAGAGCCCGGACGAACGGTCTTAACTGGGCTGCAGATGCGTGTGGATCCGGCATCCAGGGGTCTTCAGTTCGCCCTGCAAATTGTACAAATGTAATTAATCTGTAATGCCCCGTGTGTTATGTAAAACATTGATGGTAAGACCCAAGAAATTGCTTTGGTTTTTTTTTTTTTTTTTTGCTGAAGATTTGCTCTTGTTCGTCTCTAAACATCTAGATTTATTTTCTTTGTCCTTCAATGACTCCGACGTAAACATATCTGTAGAGTCTCAACAGGAGCCCTAGAGTGAGCCCTTCGGTGGATGGAGTCTAATTAATCACGAACCAGGGCACAGAGTACAGATTGCGGATCCAGACCAACTTATTCGGGTTTTCAGAATGGAATAAGACATGTCCTTCAAGATTGAGCTTGTCGCCGCGGCCTAGAGGCGTAGTTACAGAGACCTGCATGATCGGCTTGCATGCATACTCCATACACCCAGAGCAGAGGCCAGTTGGTCAACCCGATACACCTAAATCATCCCAGCAATCGTCTCCTAATCGGCGTCATTTCCAGCGTCATTTCCTCGTTCCTTGTTTATAACGACACATGCGAGAAGAGGGAATTTTGTGCTTCCACTCAGCCGTAGGCCGAGAAATGATCAAAGACCACTGTCTAGTGAACTCTGGGTTAGTACCACCTGTATACTGAATGATTCGCAATGATTGCAGGTCTTACAAGTTAGACTACAACTTACAAGGCCATACGTGTGGACCGCAACAGCTTACCCATCGCCATTATTGGGTTCCTAGAGCTTATGATCAACGGTGTGGCGGGAAGTGGGGCGCGTTGCCGGGCAACATGGCCAAACACGGGACCTCACAACAAAGACATATGCCCAAAGACGAGAGACGGACGCACTACCACATCTCATTTGCATCAACATCACATCGCCATGAGTAAACACTGAATTCTTGCCGACTTTCTTTTACTAACCTACAAATCACCTAAACAGCCCATTCAACCACAATCATGGAGTCACCACCCAAGAGAATGACGCGTGCCCGAGCTGCTGCCAAAGCCACCGAGGGTACCGCAAAGACTACCAAAATTGTCACAGCTGCTGCGCGAGCAAAGAGCACAGTCACCGCCAGCACCAAGAGCACTGCTGCCAAACGAAAAACGAGGGCGGATGAGCACGAGGAAGATGAGGAAGAGCAGCGTGAAGTCCCCGCCGCACGAAGGCGAGGACGACCAAAAAAGACAGAGGAGCCTGCGGAAGTCAGTGCGCCTGTAAAAACCACTCGAGTCAGAGCTGCACGGAAAACTGCTACAGAGCCTCCCAAAGAGGAATCTGTAGTAGCCAAACCCACGCGAGGGCGGCCTAGGAAAGTGGTCGCAGCAGCTCCGGCCGAGGAGTCGGTCCCCGAGCCTGTCAAGAAGACCACCAGAGCCCGAGCTGCCACAATATCAAGAACAACTACTGCTAAGTCAACAACAACCAAGAAGAGTGTCACGTTCCAAGAACCTGACAAGGAGAATATCGAACCCACCACTGTAGCCAAGGAACCTGTTCGAGCTGGACTACGAGGCCGGCCAGCCAAGCGCGGTGGTGGCGTCGGCAGTCGAACAACCAGAGCCGCGGTAAGAACCGCAACGACAGACAAAAAGCCCCTAAGTCCTAAGAAGATTACTCAGATCCCAATGTCCAAGGACGATTCCGAAGACGAGCTTGCAGGCGAATCGACCCCTATGAAGCCTTTGATGAAGCACCCAATCAAACCTCCGACCACGAAGAAGACCGAGCCAGTTCCAGCCGAGGAAGAGACGGAGGACGCAACTACAAACCCAGTATTAAATCCTCCCGATCTTTGCGGCGCCGCCATGGCCTCTCCTGCTCGAAGGCCACCTTCTTCTCCTCTCAAAGACACAATGAAGTCTCCTGCGCGACGGATTGGACCTGTGCCACTGCCAGGTTCTACCATGAAGTTGACAGGAGGCATCACCGAAGGTGGCAATATCTCTTCTTTCAAGGCGTCTCTTCTACAATCTGCCGCCAAGCGACCACCATCTCCCATTAAGGGCTTGAACAGCGTGAACCTCTCCACAGACCAACATCCCCAGTCGGCAATGAAAGCTTCATTGTTGCTATCACCTGCTAAGCGAGCTCTCCCCGGAATGATACCCCTCACTGAGCCTCGACAACGGGATCATACTACTATGGGAGATGTGCCGATCATGAAGTCTCTTGTTCTGTCCACTCCTATCCCTGCCAACGCTCGCCCGTCGGATAAGCTCATGATGGAGGATCAATCTGAAGAACTCGAAGACCCTTTCACCGGGCCGATGGAGAGCTTGCAGTTCCCCGGGCGTCTCTCTGCTGTCCTGCCTCGCCATGCCGACCCCGCTTGGAAGAAGGACATGGGCATTGTTGATGAACCCAGCGAGCAAAGGCAGCATGATGAGGCTACTGAAACTGCTGATGTAGCTGAGATTGAACACGAGGATGTCAATGTCGTGGAGCAAACCATGAAGGAGACTACTGAAGCTGCCGATGTAAAGGACATCATGGCTGTTGATGAAGCTGTGGCCGAGCTGGAGGATGCTATTGAGGAATCCGAATCTGATGGTGATTCCCCATCTCAGTCACCTCAGCCTGAGAACCCTGTCTACCAATTGAGGGACAAGGATCTAGACCCCTACCACGACATGGACTCCGAGTCCGAGGATGAGTTGGAGTCCCTTCCCAAGGCAATTCCAATGACCCCAACTCCTTTTGCCCACAAGACACCCAAGACTAAGGGAACTCAGCCAAAGGCATCTCGAGTGTCCCTTGGCGGATTCACCGCTCTAGCGGAGCGATTTGGCTCCTGGTCTGCGGCAAGCCCGATCAAGATGGCCTCTCTTGCTTCTCCGGAGGCTACGCGGGCCACTCCTCAAGTCCAAACCTTGACTCCATCTATTCAGGCATCCCCCCATTACTTTGATGACGAGATGACTGTCCGTCTCAATGCTGAGTCTGCCGCAGAGAACCAGGAGAATGAGGTGGAGGAACCTTCTTTTGACGACATCATGGTCACCGAGGAGGACGTCGCCTTGGCTCATGAGGCCAACGAGATGTCTCTGTTGGAGCCCGAAATGCTCGAAAGCGCCAGTGCCGATCCTTTTGATGATACCCTCTCTGAAGCCAGCCAGGAGTACGCTGATGAGAACGACCTTCCCATTGATCCTGCGATGGCCAATTCACACTCCAACGCCCCAATCACCCCTGTTCGTCCTGTCATGAAATGTTTCAACACCACCACCAAGGTCCCCCTTAAGCCTGCCGATGACTCAACGCCCAGCCCTCTCAAGAAGCGTAGTTTCACAGCTTCTCGTGTTGCCCCTAAGCGTCCTACTGGACCCAGCAGGAGCGCAACTGTCATTTCGTACTCTCCTATGAAGGAGAGGAAGAGTCTGCCAGTCACCAATGTGGAACTTGCTTCTGCCCCTGCCACGCCTGGAGCTATCACACCGTCCAAGGCTGACCTCTGGTCGTCCATGGGCACACCCGCCCGAACTCCCCGAAGGGATGTCAACCCAGCTCTTCTCCGTGGTGCAGTTGTCTTTGTGGACGTCCACACTAGTGAGGGCGCTGACGCTAGCAGCATCTTTGTTGAGCTCCTCACTCAGATGGGAGCAAAGTGCCTGAAGACGTGGACTTGGAACCCTAGCGGTACCGGCGAAGTCTCTTCCAGTAAGGTTGGAATTACACATGTCGTGTACAAGGATGGTGGCAAGCGGACTCTCGAAAAGGTCCGTCAAACCAGTGGCGTCGTCCAGTGTGTCGGCGTCAGTTGGGTACTAGAGTAAGTAGTCATGCATCTTGTGGTTATCATCAACTAACATTTGAGTAGCTGCGAGCGTGAAAACGAGTGGGTTGAGGAGGCTCCCTATTACATCGACACTAAGGTCATGCCCCGTGGTGGTGGTCGCCGCCGTAAAAGCATGGAGCCTAAGGCATTGGCCAACATGAACGGAACACTTGTGAGCAGCCCCGTCAAGGGCTCCAGGAGCGTTTCCGGCACTCCCATTACCCCTAAGAACAGACGGGAGAGTGCCACCTGGGTGTACACCCCCTCGGAACACGACGATGATGAGATGGAAGATGATCCTGACTGGTCCAACTTGATGTTGACCCCCGTTCCCAAGACTCCTGCTCCGGACGCTATTGCTCGATATGCTGCTAACCTTGGACCTGAGACACCCTCGGGTGAAGATGAGGAGGACTTAAATGAGTCCCCTACCAAGGACAACCTGCTTACACGAACTTGCCCACCCAAGCGGCCCCTTTATCACGATCTGGGTGCGGACTCATTAAGTCCCGAGAAGGATGAACAGGTTCTCCTAAGACTCATGGCAGCACGCCGCAAGAGTCTCCAGTTCGCTCCCAAGATTGGCAGCCCTCTGGCCCGTGCCTGGAAATAGGCACAGCAAACATGTACATGGACTTGCATTTGCAATTGGGGTGTAGTTTTTGATTTCGTACCTACCTTGGCCAGATGAGCAGGTAGCAAGCACTCGTTTAGGGACTAGATATTTAGGAAACAAAGGCACACAGGACCGTTGATGCCAGGCGTTTGGGGGAGGCTAGCTAGTGTTCGGGATTATTGTATGGATACCGAAATTGCGAATCATGGGAGATCGCTCAATTATAAGAAAATTTTAATGGCCTTTGGGCACTTTCATCAATTGAAGAGGTGTTGGACTGGTGGTTGAATCGTAATATATGGTAGATTATCCATCCATGAGTTAACTCATCTAGTGCCGTAGTGGTCGTACAAGTCTTCCGAGTCCACTGGTGTCTATAACATGTCGCATAAATCATCATGTCCATTGTGCATTTGGACTTCTCTCCCGTAATATGTTGGCTTCCATCCAGCACTTTAAGGCAGAAAGTTATCGACTTGAGGTAGTTCTGAAGTTCATGCCGATACGATCCCAGGTTGCACCGAGATCTCTAACTCAGACGGGCCCATCCCATGTCTCCTTCTATTTTTTCCATTTTTTATCCAGGTCGTCGTTTCAGGTCCCTAAGCGTTGACATATGCTCTCATGGCCTTGACGGCGTCACCTTCGTGGCTTTTAAGCAGCTCGGTGGCCTTAGGCTTGGGTAGGTCGAGCTCGTCGACGAGCAGCGCAACATCAGCAGGGTCGACCTTGACGTTCTTAGAAACGGTGGATGCCTTGGGGGCGCTGGAGCCGCCTCCTAGTGTCTTCATGGCCTTGTTGACAGCGTCGTGGTCGACGTTGAGCGAGCCAGCGGATTCGTCGGCGTCGAGGCTGGCCAGGGCAGACGCGGCCTTGCGGTCCTCAGCGGACTTGGCGGTGGTTTGGGGCTCTTCGTCGGCGGCCATTGTGGATGGAGATTGAGGTAGGTAGGTTGCGAGGTGGTGGTGGTTGAGTGCGGAGAGGTTGAGACGGGAAGGCTGATGTTGAAGCTTGTGGGAAGTGGGGTGGAGGGGTTGGCCATTTGGTGTGAGGGGCAGTTTTCGAGCTGGCTCTAGACTAGTACAGGGTAGCAACCTGGATTTTTGGAGCTCAAGAGACTTTTTGCTGCGATATGGTCTTCGGAAAGCAGTGATGAAATATTCATTCATTAAAGGTTTAAAATATGCTACCTGCTCTAGATAATCTGGTGAGAATCCACCCTTACTTCCTTGTTATTTAGGTATACCTATGTTGTTTAAAAAGGATGACACAAAATGGGCTGTAATACCTTGGTCTCTCACATTTGTTCTGAGAATTTATGCAAGCATTTCCCGTTTAAATATGTACCAATGCCTGATACACAGATTTCCCTTTAATGTCTTCTACAATCAATTTAATTTTTTCTTTCTGTTTAGGCTTTGCTGCTGTTCGGGAGAGTTTGCAAGATGTCCTGAATACGCCACACATCGACTCGCACTAGCCACACCTTCCCCTGCGCATACCATCGGCTCTTGATTCGCCAATTGATGTCATGTTCACCGAAAATCCATAAACCGACTCACTCATGAATTTTGTGCAGGGGGGGGGCTTCATAGTTATTCTTTGTTTTCGCGGTGACTCACTCACAACCTCACCGCGTATCCTCTTCCCCTCGAATCACACCATATTGGACTTGAATTGGATATTTTCTTCCAATCAGCAACTTCTTCCCCTTCCCCTTGGTATTATTCTTGCATACGCTGAACAGGAACTAAATCTTACTTGGCGGTCGCTTGTGCTGCCCCTCATTCGACTCATACATGGCTTCTTCGACTTCACAACCCGAGCGCTGGGAACCTAATACCTGGCGCTCAAAACCCATTAAACAATCCCCCCCCTACGCTGAACCCGAGAAACTCACCGCTGCCGTCGATGAGCTCACTCGTCTCCCGCCTCTCGTCCACCCCAATGAGATCATCGCTCTCAAGGCCCATCTCCGAGACGTCGCCCAAGGAAATGCCTTCCTCCTCCAGGGCGGCGACTGCGCTGAGCTGTTCGATTACTGCCAGCAGGGCCCCATCGAGTCTAAGATTAAGCTCCTTTTGCAAATGAGTGTCGTCCTCATTTGGGGATTGAATAAGCGTGTTGTTCGTATTGGTCGCATGGCCGGTCAGTACGCCAAGCCTAGGTCTAGTCCTACCGAGATGGTCGATGGTAAAGAGCTTCCCAGCTTTAGGGGAGATATTCTCAACGGATATCGTGTTGAGGACCGTGAAATTGACCCAAACCGCCTAGTTAAGGCCTACCACTACTCTGCCGCCACGCTCAACTACATCCGCGCCTCTATCGCTTCTGGAATTGCTGACCTTCATCGGCCCCTCGACTGGGGTCTCGGCCACGTTCGCGATCCTGCTCTCAAGACCAAGTACTCGACTATTGCTTCGAGCATTCAACAGACCTTGCGCTTCTTGCAGACCATCAACGCGCGCCCCGGTGAGCTCGAGTCCGTCGAGCTATTCACTAGCCATGAGGGCCTTCTCCTTGAGTACGAGCAGGCCCTGACCCGGCTCCTCGAGAAACCCGCGGCCGACGGACGCTACAGTCCTGTGTCTGCGGAGGAGGACCGCAAGGAGTATTATGATACGTCGGCACATTTCATATGGATTGGCGATCGCACTCGACAGCTGGATCATGCGCACGTTGAGTTCTTCCGCGGTATCGCCAACCCTATTGGTGTCAAAGTCGGTCCCACAACGCCCAAGGAGGACCTACTCTCCCTATTGCGCACACTGAACCCTTCATGCGAGCCCGGAAAGATCACACTCATTACTCGCTATGGTGCCTCGAAAGTGCGCGAACTTCTCCCACAGCACATCCGCGCTGTCGAAGACTCCGAGTACCGCCGCTGCGTCGTCTGGCAATGCGACCCCATGCACGGCAACACTCTGTCAACTCCCTCGGGTATCAAGACACGACGCTTCGGCGACATTTACAAGGAGTTGCAAGAGACTTTGGCGATCCACAAGGAGGAAGGAAGCTACCTAGGCGGTGTGCACCTTGAACTTACCGGGGACGCGGTGACAGAGTGTTTGGGTGGTAGTGAGGGATTGGACGAGGATGACTTGTCGACGAATTACACTAGTTTCTGCGATCCGCGGTTGAACGAGAAGCAGGCTCTTGAACTTGCCTTCTTGGTCGCTGATCACTTTTCTCAGGAGCAGAAGAAGTTGACTGTGTAATGGAATTTGGTAAGTGTTTTTGCAAGGTGAATGAGATTTCAAATACTATCAAAATGGGGCTTGGATGGGATATACGAAGAAATGAAGAAAGCAATCTGGACAGAAGAACCAATCACCGTGATGGCAAGAATCATATCAAGGAGTGTCTTGCGAGCTAAAAGAGATTTATATACCACGTTGGTCATTGGCACCAGTGTCCTTCATTTGAATACGCTCATCATGGCATGTTGCAGTGAATTCTTCAGCGATTTGTCGCCATAAAGGACGTGTTCTGTGTCCCGACACCGCTTTGTGTCCGTTAATTCATGTCTTGTGATCCCGCCTAAGAATCACATCCTACTCGACTTTCCCCGCGACCTGTACTCTCATGCTAGCGAGATCGTCTGTGCAGCCTCAAACGCATCGCCTTTATCAAGCTTCTGCCACCCCTTAACGCTGCCGGGCTCAACACAGACCATGTTCTTCCAGCCGTCGTTGGGAGAAAAGTCTTTCATGGTGGCGGCCTTGTCGGTCCAGGGGTTCCAGACAACAACCTGATCGAGGTTGTCACGGACGATGTGGAGGGCGGGCTTGCCACCTTCGGAGACAATGACGGGGTGCCTTGGACCCTGGGCAGGGGTGTAGATGCGGTCAGTCTCGCCGGAGAAAGTGACGGCGCCGGACTGGGTGACGGTAGCTAGGTTATCGAGCTTGTCGATGTACTCGGAGTCCTCGAGGCCAGAGACTTCAACAGAGGAAATATCCTAGGTTTATGTAAGAAATTTGTGTAGAAATTTTGTTTCGGGTACATACATTGATCTTCAAGTAAGTGTGAAGCAACGTTTGGAACTCAAAGGGAACGTCGCCTTCATTGGTAATGACGATAGCGGTGCTAAGCGACTCGCGATCGAGAGACACAGAGTAAATCAGACCGAAATTGTAGGGCCAAAGTGCTTTGACATCCTCGGCAAGGTTCTCCGATGATAGACCAAAGTCGAGCTTGACGCTTGAAGAGGAGCCTTCGCTGGTGGATCGGCCAAGGAACTCCCAGCGTGAGTTACGGGCAAAACCGTGCTGAGGGAGCTTGGAAGTAGCTTCGTGGTCGGGCGCGGTCCCAAAGACCTGAAAGAGCCGATTTGTTAGACATGGAAAACAAAAGGGGGTATAAGTTAAAGAACATACAGGGAAGACGACGGGGATACCGCCGCGAACGGCAGCGGAGCCATCGAGATGAGCCGACTCGCTCAGCCAAAGCTTCTCGGTACCAGAGGCATCTTTCCAGCTCAGTACGGTAGCACCGTGAAGGAGAACTTCGACAGATTCGCCAGTAGGGAGGGTGGCAGTAACGCGAGAGAGGTCGTGAGTGACGTCGACCGTGGACGTCGGCGGGGCGGCGGGGGTGGACGCCAGAGCGGAGGGCTTGTTGGGACGATCGACCATGATGGGCAGCTGATTGAGAAGTGGTAGTTGAGCAGGAAGAGGAGAAGTCAAGAGGAACGAATTGGAGTAGGAAATAGAGTACAGGGAGGATTAATGAAGGAGACAAGAAGCTAAACTTGAGCTGAGAGCTGGAGACGAGACAGAGGGGGGAGGACGAAGTGGGGGCGGGGACAGGTATCGGGAAGCCACATCCAGGAATAGCGTAACGGGTAAGGAGCAGGAGCTGTGACGGTTTGAGAAGAGGTGGGGATTGGCTATTTAGTTATTATCCCAGGCGGCTAGAGCTATAAAAGAAGCAGCAGGAATTAGCAGGGCAAAGCTCGAATTTAATCACAAGGAAGGAAAGAAAGAAAGAAAGAAAAAAAAAGAAGGAATGAAGAACGGAAATGGATCATTTATACTCATTAACATCTGGTTCGTAAGTGGGCTGCAATGCTCACCGTTCCAGTTCGTGACGGTGGTCGTTGTCGTGTGGTGAGGATGCAGTCACAGCGGGGTAAACCAACCAATGATTACGCCATTCCGGCTGGGAGCTATTCGGAGCTGACTACTACCAACGCGCAAACTAATCCAACCAGCATCTCAATCTTCGCAATAATGTGCGCTGTTATCGGACTGTAAGGCTGGCGAGCCCATCTCATACCCACCCAAGCGGTATGTTGACTGTAACGAGGACTGCCTGAAACTTGTCTCAGATCTCGATCGTGACACCAGCAGCACCAATCAGCAACACCACCCTCAGACCATCCTCCAAGCACTAATTAATGCCTACAACCATGTAACTCCCTCCGCCTTGTGAGGCGCAGTAGGCAACAACATGGTATTCAACTAAGTATGCCCCTGCTAAACTGTGTTCATTTTCATTAAGTGAACTACATTTGATACACTTTGCTGGATATTACCTAGGCCCAACAACCAAAATGCTGATCTCGTAGAATGTAATTTTTACTAATATATTCAGTTTTATTGGTCATCTCCAGGCTAAATACATTTAAATCCAGAATTTTAAGCTGGAAAATATGCCCTTGACGTTCACTAAATCGTATTGATTGCCAAACCCCAAATGTATTTCTTTTAAATTTAATACTGGAAGAGGCGTGGAGGAGTCTCCGGGAACTCGAATCCTTCAATTGCGCCCTTCTAAGAATTGCTGTCTCTGAGGTGCGAAGAGAAAGAAGCGGATGTTTCCCAGGTCTTGCCTTCCGTCGGCGACGAACAGTCAGTCAGTCAGTCATCGGACATGTGCGCTAGGAAGTCACGGGGCTGAGATGCGGCAGTGGAAGGGTGAGTATAGAAAGGAACCCTGAACTGGCCAGCTTCATTTCTCGGATCTCTTAAATTAGACCTAATCAAGGTCTGTATTCTGATCTTATATCCTAAGTGACTGTTTGTAATAGCCAGAATGATGAGGATCCCTGTCATTACACACTTGCATTGACCAAAAAGCCGCCATAATCACAGTTGCCACTACAATAAGGAGAACAAAAGGTCATAACCACCTACAACAATTATCAGTGAGTGGTCGCGAGCCCCATGATAACAATACCCTGATTGATCTGAACCCCAAAACTACCTTATAAAAAGTTAACATCACATCCTCTACTTCCACAGGCTGCCTCTGTTCGACCTCCTGGAAGGATTAAAGATCTGGATCGTCTGGTTCCGGAAGCGGCTGTAAATCGAAAAAGTCATCATCGGGGTCTGGAAGAGGTATACCGAAAAAGGACTTTGGGTCACGATTCTCCTGTACGACGAAATGGTCATCTAGGAAATCCTGTAAACTCCCATTAGAGTACAACATCTCCAGCGGCGTGACGAAGTATCCGGTCTTAACGTTGAAGCCAGCGTTGACTAATTTTTCGTAGCAGCTGTATGGAAAGGACTGTGACTGAATATCAACCACAATATTCTTCAGATTCGGGAACTGTGTCGCGTCCTGCAGTTTAAGCGAAGCTAGACCGCATAGGCCATTATCAAGACAACTGAACGTCTTGATGCACTCATCTAGCAGGTATAGGGACTCGATCGCCGGAGGAAGGCTTTCGTGGAGGATGGAATCCTGAATGTCCTGTTGTGATTTGCGATATATGGCACTCGAGTTGATAAATAGGGTTTTGAGGGCAACAAACTCCTTGAGACTTGGGAACCTTTGCTCCACCATCGGACCCCGGAATCGGATGGAAAGGTCGAGATGTAGTGTGGTAAGAGTTTCCCGATGAGGATTTAAATACTCGATTAAATCTCTGAATAGGAATTCTTCTCTCTGTTCTCCTTCGTCACTATCTTCATCAGTGAGGCCCATGTGGTCTCTGGATTCATAATTGGTCCAACGTGTCGGAGAACGTGCCAGAGGATAAGTCTGACGGGGTCGTACGGGCATATATATGAAAGTTTGCAGATTTTTCGTACAACCAGATAATATGTGTTTGAGTTGTAATGAACTTAGCGGCCCGTCTAAGATGTGGAGGGCCTTGAGGTTTGGGAGGACGGGGACTTGGAAGAATGATGTAACGCAGTGGAGCTTGAGGGTCTCGATGGATGCAGCACAATGAAGTATAGCAGGGCCCCAGTGCCATAATTCGAGAGTCTTGACAGGAAGCTGGTTGATACCGAGAGCCCGCATGGCCGGTGGATGAAATATTGACGCTGCCTGGTCTGAGAGGCCCCAATATTCGAGTCTCGGCAAGCACGCAATAGCCAGAGTCATGATTTCACCATGCATCCATTGTCGCATCACCTCTGGGTGAATTCTTTTTGGTGGTCTCCTTCGAGGCCTCTTATCATCTAGGAAAGATTCCAAGAGAGTTTGGAACTCTGGTGGCCATTCTTGGTCTTCCTTCAATCGGGTTCTCCACGCAGAACAGAAGTCAAAATTTCGAGACTCGGCGGTTTTCTTAGCCATATTTCCAACCATTGAGGGATATGGTTCTTCTTCAAATAGTCGTGAGTGAGATTGCGGGTGAAGCATAACGACTCTGACTGCCTGAGCTAGGTTGGGACGCTCGAGGATAGTCTTGGCGAAGGGAAGCCATCGCACATCAGGAAACCAGGGCCCAGTGAGGAACTCATGAAACAAGACTTCTTGTGCAACATAATTCACGCGCCGCGAGATTAGACACATGGAGAGCAATGTTCGGCGTCCTTCAGAATACGACAAACACTGGTCGTCGAAGTGAGTACTTCTTCGAGGAGGGTACCAGCCCAAGAGGTCCCCGCCACAGTGAAGACAAAAGTAACCACAAATTTGTTGCAACGTCTCGGTCGAGAGGTCGTTGATGGAGGCATGATTTTTTATTCTTCTCCCCGGCGCTCTCACGCCTGATGAGCGGCTGGTCCTGGTCCTTGCTGTTGTCCGACGAAGATTGAAGTCACGCTGAGGTTGATGTAGCGACATGGTTGTTCGGTGACGAGGACCAAAACGGTCGAAATGTGTGGCTAGAGGAGAGAAAGAGAGAAATTGGGTGGGAGGTGTCTTTGTTCAATTTAAAGCGAACAAAGGTAAGCCACACTTCTCGTCTGATTAATCTATATAGAACAAGTCACATCTAGGCAGCTAACCCTTAGCTGCATCCCGGCCCCGCTTGATCCCCTACTGCATACACATGTCCACACGCGGCGTCGGCAACACTGCATTTGACGGTACTCAGTGTGCCATCCTAGGCACCAACTCCCATCTACTCAGTACCACACCAGATAGACTACCAAGTAAGTTATCAAAGGCCCAGTTCCCGTGTATTCACAGCGGAATACAAACTTTAAAAATATTTCGCCTTAGTTACTATTTGTGTCTATAGACATTTCATCCCAATCCTGAGATAATTACCGTTCCCAGGAAGCCTCTGTGGTTTCCTAAGAACGGGGGATCCCCACCACAGGAAACACGGGTGTTGGAGACGGTGGGAACTGGAGCTGCGGCGGGGCCGGGCGGGGATCGTAGACGGGCGGCGGGGCCCGACAATCTCAGGCATAATGGCCCTGATTGCCTCACTATGATTTATTAATGTTAGAATTCAAAACAAGCATGAATGGCTTAGGTGGATGTCTTAATCGGTGGCAATGGCTAACGAAATGGCCGCTGACCACGGCTGGCGGCCGGCTCTCCAGAGCCTAGGTGCCAAATAGAGATACGCATCTACAATGCCAGAATGTTGATTGTGAACTACATGAAGAGATTACTTACCGGCTCGATCCTTTTGTTTTGTTTTGTGTTTTTGGATTTATGGTAAAATGAAACTGGACTAGAAATTCTTTTGTTGTGAGCTTGTGCCTGAGGCTATGGCCATGAGCGTAGACGAATGCACGATTCAAGTCAATGTTTCATTTGCAAGCCTCTGCACCATCCTTAGAAGACTGGTTAGGTAGATACAAAAAGGGAGAGAGGAGGGGGGGTTATTTGCGTATGCATATAAGCCACCAATCAGAAAGGAGAGAAATGGGGTGAGTAGTAGGAGTAGAAGGGGCGGGTTTTGAAGGAGTAGCACTGTTGTGTAAGTGGGAAGGGTTATAATCCCATGCCGAAAGTTTCCCGCATATTCCAAGGTTCTCTAACGACGAAAGGTCTATACATAACCCTTTAGAGGTCGAAACACAATTAACACAGCTGAAAACATGGATTTAGAGGTCTACAAGGGTGCAAGGCAGAATGACCGAGTCTAGGTGGTCATTGGCCTGAGGGCGGAGGCGGCCTTCGTCTGTTCAGGAAGCTATGCCTGCAATGCGCCGGAATAATTTGGCTGTCACCAAAATTAAGGCTTTATTAATTCGTCAAGGCTGGGGAAGCAGACTCGTTTTTAGTGTTGATGGTAGTGGCATGATCGTCGGTATTATTGGAATAGTCACTGCACATCAGCGGTCTGCTCGTCATTGGGCTCAGCGTTGCCTTCATTAGCGCCAAAGGGCTGGGCAGCATGCTTATTGCTTCCACTACGGTTTCTGAAGGCCTCCTCGTTACTACTGGTGGGACGGCGGTCGTTACCAGCGCCAGAAGGCCTTGCAGAAGCCGAGGGCTCGACATTATGCCTGATAGTATAGGTGGCAGCCTTATCGACGGTCTTAACAAGGATGACGGGCTTCTCTTCGCCAATAGAGTCGTTACCGAGATAAGAAAAAGAGTTCTTGGTGGTTTCTTGATCCTCAATCTCCTCATCATCTTGGTTAAGAGGGGGACACCTCCAAAATCTTCTGGGTCGACGATCCCATCCCAGTCGAATCCAAGGGGCTCGTCTTCGAAGAGCTCGTCCTCGCACTCTTCCTCGAACTCATAATATGAGCCCATCTCGCTGAAGTTCCCGTCATCCTCATTATTGGCGTCTTCATCATCGTCGTCGTTGTCCTCGTCCTCACCGGCCTCGTCCTCGTCAGCGTAAGATAACTGATAGCACCTTGTAATGCCCTTTTGGGCCTTCCTCGCCGCCGTCCGGCCACTTCTTCGTGGCGCTTCAGTCTCACCAACACGGACGCCTGATCGTATAGTTAATATGGTGTCCGGTGGAGATCCTCAAAGTATACTTACTAGTGGTTTCACCCTTTGTAGGGCCTTCCCCCCAGTCAACTTGTTGCCAGGCATCTTGCTTTAAAACGGCTCAGAGCTCTGATTAGAATCGTAGGGAGGTATGAAACCGTTTGTAAACAGCACCCGCATCTTCTATTACTACTACCTATTCCATTTCTCTCCTTTTTTGTATCTACCTGACCAGCCTTCTAAGGATGGTGCAGAGGCTTGCAAATGAAACATTGACTTGAATCGTGCATTCGTCTACGCTCATGGCCAGTTCTCATTAAAACCCTGCAACAACCCAGGTGTGGTAGCTTCATCGGCCATAACGGCCCTTTCTTAGTACATGATTGGTTGTAAGGACAGGTTCACAATATCTTACTTTGTACTTGGAGTTAGTCGCCTTATATTTAGGCCGTATTGAAGTTAAAGTAACACTTCTTCCATTTAGCTGTCAAAAACGAGGCGAACTACTCGAAACCTCGTATCGATACCTACAGACGTAAAGCCTATTGGCGTTCTTGTGACGACCTGGTTTTTGGTCGGTTTCAACCTCAACATAGATGAATTACAGGCCATTTCGTGGGGAATTTGTAATGGTTGGCGTGGTGTGACTTTCCGTGCAAGAGACCAGGCCGGCAAAAGCCAAAAAATCAACCAATTCTCGTATGTGCGAGGATTGCACCACACATCGTTATATCACGCCAAACCTTTACCAAAAGGCCCAAACTTAAGTCTCACTTTAATGCAGTTTAGTATAAAAGGCTGGGCCTCTTGTATATTACAATAAAAAGACCCTGTATTGGCCCATCTAAATATGAAGGGAAAAGAAGGCAGAGGAGCTTCCAAAGGGAAGTTCTCAATATCTTTTATCTCTTCCTAGCTATCTAAATAGGCAGTCCAAACTTACAAGAGGCTTTCTCAACAAGGGTCTCCTATGGAAGACTGACGTCGCCTCCGGGGGCCCTCGGTCACAAGGTTCGTGGCCGCATATATGCCCCGGTCGTCTTCCGTGAAGGGGCCCACTTTAATCCGCCGAGCCCGGCTCAGCTCCGGAACTCACGGGTCTAGCCCGAACCCTTCTCGCGGCGTTGGTTCTCCTCGTCCGTGGTGAACAAGGTGGCGTGCGGCTTGGAAACGTCATCGCTTTGCTCGGCGTTGGCCTTGTCTTCAATTTCATCGATGGCAATGAGAAGTTCTCCATTCTTTCCATATCTATGAGGCTCGATCTCGGCCTGCTTGACGATCGAAAAAGCGGCCTTCCACCCACTGACCTTTTGGAAGATAATGTCCATTTCTGACTCGCATGTTAGCACTTCTGGAACTACAATGTAAACACACTTGAAATACGAACCTTCCAAGCTTCTGTAGGCAGTCTCTGGGTAAAAGAAGTACACAGCGGGTACCATGGCGAAATTAATCGCTGCAAAAATCGCGTACGTATTCGCCCCCAGGTTAGTGAAACAGACCGGTGTCACCATTACGACCTGTTATTGGGTCAGTTTAAACCTCAAGATAGGTGGATGAGAGGTCAGGCTTACCATAAAGTTGAAAATCCAGTTGGAGGAGGTCGAAAGGGCGTTGGCAGGGGCACGAATGCGCAGAGGTGTAATCTCAGCCGGGTACAGCCAAGTCATACCCAGCCAGCCAACAGCGAAGAAGGTGTTGAAAACAAACAGAAAGACAACCCCACAAATCTGGCTGGCCTTGTTGTCCTGGGAGCCAACTCCAGCAAGAATGGCCATGGTTCCGGCTTGACCGACGGCACCAAATAACATCAACTTACGGCGGCCTACCCGCTCGACAAGCCACACAGCAGGCCACTCGAAATCTGTCAGTCTAAGACGTGAAAGAGGGTTAAAACTCCTAAACTTACCGAGGCAATGAAGTATTCGGTTCCGTTGAGAGCAGCAAGCAGACGAGAGAGCGTAGGCCCCATGCCCAGGTCACTGTAGATCTTCGCAGCATAGTAGGTAATGAGGTTGATACCGCCTATAAAATTAGCTTAGTCAGAATTTGGGACTGTTACACATACAAATTTGCTGCATCATTTGGTTGGTATAAGCAATAATAGTTCGGTGCAAATGACGGTTTTTGTTGCGTGCAAAGAGGTCCCTGAAAGAACCCTTGCTCATCTCTTCTGAAACATCCTTGATGGCCCTGAACTCATTCTCGACATATCGGTCGTCCTCAGGTAAATTAGCAATGGCGGCAATGACACTGCGAGCCTCATCTTCGTGGCCCTTAAGGATAAGCCATCGAGGAGACTCAGGAAGACGCAAAACAAAGGCGAGAATGAATAAGCAGAACGTAATCTGGAAGGCCAATGGGAATCGCCACGCCACCGAACCTGGAGCATAAGCCAGACCAAAGTCTATCCAATAAGAGATCATGATACCGCCAGTGATGAGAGCTCCCTCTATCATGACAAGAGCACCTCTTTGATGGGATCCTGCAACTTCAGACTGCCAAGTTGGAACAGTTGATGTATTGCCGCCGTTTCCAAGACCTGTGATGATTCGACCGATGATGAAGTGTTCCAGAGAGAAGGCGGAGGCTTGGAGGGCGGCACCAACAACCATGATGGCAGTACCGAGGAAAATCATTTTGCGACGACCGAGACGGTCTCCAAGGAAGATGGTAAGAATTGCACCGATGAAGCATCCGAGGTTGTACGAGGCGACCGCAATACCCTGGTTGGTGGATCGCTGGGATCGCAGAGACTCGCTAATGTCCTGGCCCTTTGAGTCGTTGATATCTGGGAACTGACTCAAAAAAATGGGCAGGGTCAGAATACCACCCATAACACCTTGGTCTACAAATGATATTAGCCTTCATTAAGCTTATGGATGTCTGATTGGGAGTTGCGGAGAGTACGAGGGCCGTTTGAGAGATGAGGGAGAACTCACCGTAACCGAATAGCAAGAAATCACAACCAGCAACTATGCTGATGGCATAGCTGAGGTTCTTGCCTCTCATTCCAAGATATGTCTTGGCCATAATGGGTTGTGGCGACGAGCTCGCAGCACGTCTTGCGGGCGGGTGTTTCAAAGCTTGTTGTTTGTTCACTGTTGGCGCGTGGAAGTGAAACCTGTTCAACCCAAGGCCCCAAAATTGAGAGATGAAGATCGTAGACAAAGTTGGATACACTGTTCAGAAAGATCGTCGAGGATGGGGATTGCAAAGGGTCTTTATAAGTAATCGGCAGGACACGACTCTGTTAGTCATGTCTAAAAGAAAGGATCATTGGGGTAACTGGAGAAGGCGAGTCAAGCCGAACCACTTGGGCCCACGCTACCGGATGGATAGACACGCCCTTGACTTGGGTGTCTCAGAGCGTTCACCTAGACCCATGCTAGTACCGTACCCCAAGATTTGCTCGTACCGGTAGTAGGAAAATCCATGGTGATGTGGGCTTGGTTGTGTGGTCCAGGAACCTCGACAGGCGAAAACGCGAAACCCCATATATGATACAGACACACCACCGCACTGCACAATACGATAGTATTCAGAACTCCACGAGTTAAACCACAGACCACCGCTCCAGCCGCGGGTTAGCCCATTAACCCATCACCTCTCCGCAGCGTTACTTGGAGATGGGGAAGAGACCGGGCATGGGGAAATACGACGTCACGGCAAGCGCGTGGAGGCGGGCGTCGGGGGTATGAAAACCGGGGTGCACGACAACAACGGCATCCAATACTTGGGCTGTACTGAATTATTGCTCTCATTTGAATATTATTTTTCTGCATGTTTTTAACAAAGCATAGAGGGGATTCATGGACTATCAAATTCTGTGTTTTGGCCGACGAGTCACGCTTTGGTTGTATCTTAGAAGCACCCTGTTTGCGGGAGGATCTATCAGGAATTAGACGACTTCTGTTCGAATGCTGCTTGGGCTGATGTTGAGTCTTGTCTCAGTACTGTATGCTTATTTGACAGGCCGCATTCATAGGGAAACAATGGCATGTCCCATGGTCAATTCATCCGTAGCGAAAAGAGGCATGTAGGCCACGGCTAGAAAGCATCAACCACACCTGGGCCGTTTGCATGATTCGTGGGTGGCGAGGCCATTCCCAAAGGAGGGTGAAGAAAATTTGCAATGTTCGTTTTAACTTATCGCCAGAGAGGCAATCCGAATCGGAGCTCGGGAAATCTCGTTTTGGCGTAACTAGGGTCAGATCAATCAACGCCTTTCCATTACTGGCCTGGACTCGGAAGATCGAGTCGAAGCCCAACGGAAGCCTCAGGAGGGAATGGCTTTCACGTGACACACCGACATCAGCCAAGACTCGCTCACCTTGGCCCTTGGCGAGACAAGGGGGGAGGGCCCATGGCGGCATTGAATCTGCCCAGTATGAGGCTCCGCGGCAGCTTGGCTCCTTGAGGACGAAACAACGGCAGTGCAGCATTTTGTTTATACGTGATTTAAACGGCATTGAGAAACACACATCAGATATCCAGATCAGCAAAATAACACATTGACTACTCAGAGATGATGTGCGGTGGTCTTCATGACGCACACTTGTATCTGCAAACCGGTGCGGGCAGTCTCCGCCATAACCAAGGTGGTGGCCTGCAGTTCCCCGACCCCTTCCATCGTCATGCGGATACAACCCTCCCTCACTCACCCTCCGGAGCCGGGGACTCGGTGTTCCCTTCTTGGGATGTAGTTGACGCCTCCCGTCCGCTTGTGTGCGCCACCATGCCCAACTCTCACCCATTTCTAATCTAGAACATTTCCATCCAACAATTGACATAAGCAGCATCGGCTCGTTGACGGTTGACCATCCGCCTTACTTCGACGCACAATGTACACACAACTACCCGCTCACCGACCGACGTCATGACCGTTCTCATCCCGTTTGATGATATTGATGACACGAAGGTTTGCGGTTTTTTTTCCTTTCCCCCGTCCACTTTGGACCCTCTCATTACCCGAACCGCCCCTCGTCATGAACGTGGATTCTTATCAAAGTCGTTCATGGATGGGCTCGTTGAGGCCCACTCACGAGGCGACTTGGCACCTCGCATGACGGTTTAAAACGTGCCACGGCCACGCTATTCGCCGGTCGATCGCGGTGTCCTTGCCAAGGACCACGACCAGTGGATCCAACAGGTTAATATCAATCACTTTGCGAAATCCCATCGAGTGGGCTTTTACGTCTCTGTTGATCCACTGGCCTGCCGCAAGCGTTTAATCATAGAAAACAGGGCACCGTAACCAACGTCTCGCTGTACACGGTGACAGTTGGGACCTACGTATTGGGATGATTTCAACTTGGGTGCTTTTAAAAATTTGGAGCCGTGCAGCCCTGACGTCACTGGAGGTATGAGCGGGCCGATTGAGATCGGCTTGGGTAGGTCAGCTGAGTTGGACACACAGAGTTGCTGTGATTTCTTTCTGCTTGCAGCTAGTTTTGGCAAAAAGATGGCTGTCTTTCTTGAAAAGGGGTGAGGATGCAACACCCGTATCACCCTACTAAGCTGGATCTCATCCGCTCGGGTTGCCTTCAAGGGACAGGTTGAATGGTAACAATATCCCGAACGAAACAACACGTGCGGTGGCGCACTATTTGGAGAACGCTCAAGTACCGCATCTCCGGAGAGGGCGTGGGTCCGGAAATCTTTCGGCCTTGTCCGGCACATGAAACCAATGCAAGAGATAACTTTACATGGGGGCTAAGTCTCCAATACTCGAACTTTCGATGCTGGATAATGTGCCCATTTGTTACCAGTACTACACTTTTAGTCTCTTCTGAGTGGTTCCCTGCCTCAAACTGGCGCGAACTGCCCACCCGGCTCAGAGGGAACAGAGACGACCATCAAAACACATAAGTTTTGAGGGAGGGGACTTTGGCGGCTCAGATGCCTGGATATTTATCACACCACTCGGTACTACAGAAACAGTTTAGTTTTCCATGATCGTGTCTCGAGGCTTTAATCAAGCGTTTATGTACTTCATCCTTTATTTTCTTCTCAAGTGGGATCGCTTGTCTCAGCCAACATCCGTAGATCCTTTCCATTCTTGTCACTCTCTCGGGTGCAACATCACCGAGATGCATTCTTCTTCCATGTCCTGAAAACTTCTTCTTTTCTTTTGTTTGTTTGTGAGTGTCCTATTCGCGACGGAGATAAGGACGAAAGTGCAGGATGCAAATTGGTTCATTGGTGCTGGGGTTATACATGGTCTTGCGACAAAATGTTGATCTGCCCGTAACAACTCGACCACACGGAAAGACAACCGACATGCTCTCATAATAACGCACGGTTGCAACGTCAAGCAGGCCAGGCATAACCACGACTCAGACCCAGTATTTTCCAGGCAACAACTAAACGAACGGGACCTCGGCGTGTAACTAAAACCCTGGAGGGTGGTGATTTCAAATCTCCCTCAGCTCATGACATGAACGACTCTTCAGTGAGGTTCAGTGTTGTCAACCCTGGTCACTTAGTCTAGTTCCTTTACCGCCTTATAGTTCAACTTGAAGGAATATCTGACACACATGCAACAGACCGCTTTTGTCCTCCCGAAATATAGTCAGCCTTGACCAAAACAGAGGTAGAAACAGCAGGGAAAACTCTGAATCTACCGAGGCCGATCCCACTTTTTCTCTCTCCGAATCTTACCTCACACACATAATAGCTTCTCTTTCTGGGGCCCCCGATTCAATTAGCCTGGCCCCACACCGCCCCCTCAATCACGCCCTTCTCCAAACTCGTCGGTTTTCCTCTTTTGGGTAATCCGGCCTCCAGACTTTTCCCCAGCCCTCTCCCCCAGCCCTCTCCCCCAGCCCATGCCGAAACCCCATGGGCAATAATGGCTAATGGCTAATGGCTTCTCCTCGCTACCTTTTGTTTTCTGTTTCCCTAGCCAGCCACCTGGATGATTCTCCCGCAACCGGCTCCCCCCCAATTGAAAAATAACCCCAGGAAATTAGGAAATGGCCTAATTGCTTCCCTGTACCTTACTACACTACATGCTAAACCCTTTTTGTTGCCTCCCGGCTCTGTGGTTGCGCCTCACTATATCGCCGAACTGCCCTTTCCAGCCTTCCGTAGACCGGACCTGCAAGGGTCCAGACCAGAGTCTAAGAACAGAGTATAGCTTCGGGGGGGGGGAATTGAGAATGAACGCATGATGTTGCGGCAGCGGCCGACTTTCCCCAGATTTGCTTCCCCAAGTCTAGCTTTACCCCAACTTCAGTGTAAAACAATTAGTTCGTTCAATCAGCTTCATTGTAGTCTACATACTTGGGGAGGGGGTGTGATTTTTTGTTATTGTTGAATCTATCTAAGCTATGTATGTAAGTCTGTGCATGTATGAGTTTCCACCATGAGACATCAAAGTCAAGGTCAAGACAGCTAGCTAACTCCTTTGGCCGAGGTATAGTATAGTTTCGGTCGCCCCGAGAAATTAAAATGACAATATCCAACGCCCAAAACATGCATACCGAAGACAGGGTCGGGTCATCACTGTCTTCCTCTCCTTTCTGCCGCAAAGAGCTCTCGCTTCATGTCCATTAACATGTCCTCGAGCTGATATACATGATCACGCGACAGGGCGGCTCCGCGCAACTCGTTCAGGCCACCACGGAAGATATCCATAAGCATGTCGGCCTTGGCCTCTTCGCTCCCCGTAAGTCCGAAGCGGGGCGTCTCTGCATTCTCCTGGGGTTGTTGAACAGGGGGTTCCTGCTCGGCAACCTCGATATCAATCGAGTCAACCGAAGCAGAGGGCCCTGCCTCAGGATCCACATCCTCTTGCGACTGGCCTTGTGAGGCCGCTTTGGATTCTGTCACAAGTTGTGACATAAGTTCTTCGTCTGTATCCCCTCCATCACGCACCTCCGCCGAATCAGACGGTTTCGTCTCCCTGGGCGGTGTCGGCTTGTGTGACTGGGTTTCCTTTTCTCGCTGTTTCTTACCCTTGAGCCCTGCGTTGCGCCTGGACGAGCGACGCGTGGTAGGACCAGGGGATTCTATCTCCTCGATGCGTGTTGGTTTTGGTTGGGTCTCTGCATCCTGGTCTTCTTCTGGAGGGTTAGCACCAGATCGCGTCCTCTTGCTTCGTCGTTCGGGAACCATGGATGCTCGCTTCCTCTTCTTGCCCTGACTTTGACTCTGACTCTGACTCAGCAAAGATTCTGATTCGATCTTCGCAGGAGTGGATAGAATCACCGGCGATACTGAACGCTTCTCCCCTCTCTCCCTGTCCTTTGGTGGTGATGACTCATCTGTGTAAACCATAATACATCCTTCTTTCTGTGCTGAATCTTTCAGCAGAGGCGGATTACAGCTCCTCGACTCAAGCTCGACAACCAGCTTCATCATTCCGCTCTCATCAATCTCGCTAAGTTCGAACGAGGAATCCCGCATCACACAGTCAGATGACTCGGACTCCTCAACGCGTGACTCGTGCGTTGGTTCCTCAGGACTGCTTCTAGCATCCACGTACTCGTCATCTGCAGACTTTGGCGTGTCCTGGGCCTTGTTGTCAAGTGGCGTGTGTCGACGAGGAGTTGATGGGGGCTCTGGAGCTATCTCTTTAGGTTGTTCAGCTTCTTGTTCAACGGGAGCAGAAGATTCGGCTTCTCCTTCGACAATGCTTGAGGGGACAACATCTGAGTCCGTTGGCGATTTTGACTTGGCCCTACTACGGCGGCTCCGTCGTGTGGCTCGTCCTGAAGGGGTAGCACGAGGGAATCTCTTAACGACCCTCTGTTGTCGAGTAATTGGTGGTGTTCCAGGTGGCGATGAGAACTCCCAGCTTTCGAGAGAACTCTTACCTCTCGACCTAGTCTGAATCTCATTAAGAAGTGGATTGGGCCGCGGCTCAGGTGGTGATGAAGGAGGGTCAGCAAAGTCCTCGATTTGCAAGGCTTGTCCCCGCCGAGGAGTCGGGGTTGAGCTGATAAACTCCTCGTAAGAAGCAGACCGCTCAGGTGTTGATTGTTGATGGCGGGTTCTAATACTCTCACTTGGTTCCTTGGTCTTTTCTTCAAGCGCAGCCATAGAACGAGTTCTCGGGCTAGACCTGATATCAGCGTAGATCCCGGCGTTCTCTTGTTGTCGCTGTCGAACTTCCTTTTGTCTCTCTGTAAGGTGCTGAGACTCTTCCACAACAGGCGATGAAGGCGCAATCGGTTCAAAGTGAATCTGGGAGTTGTCGTGGCGTAAGCGAGGGGTGCTCGTCCGTTTGTTGACTTTGACCTTCTTCGTATCAGGAGTTGCGTCGCGATGGCGTTTTCGAGTCATAGGCCCCTTAGCCGCTATCTTGGGCAAGGGGGGTGGAGCTGAGGGTGTAGGGTGCTCAACTTCGCCCCTGGACGACTTTACTGACGAGAGCGCAACGAAGCTAAGATCATTTTGCGATTCAATGAATGATTGCGCTTGGGCACCGAACTCGCCGCTGGAATCCTCTATGCCAGGAAAGGACACATCAACCATGGGACGAAGAGCTGTGATGATGGCTTTAAGGCTATCAGAACAGTCCAGACTGTCCTCGTTCTTGTAGATCTCGTTCCAAGTCTCCGCCATTTTGTTAACGATGTAGCGATGCTTGCTTTTGAATGCCGCTGAGATGAGTGGCTCAATCAAGGTGAGATCTTTATTCTCAAGATGTCCAAATGAGGCCAGTTCGCGACACACAACATCCCAGAAATCTCGCACCTATTTCTGTCAGTATTCGAGCAACAATAGCCAAGGATTAGTGCTTACAGCTATGGGTACAGGCGACTCATCACTCAGTGTTACCCAAGCCTTTTCGTCCTGAACCCAGGGGCAGAAGCCATCCTGCAACTTTGACAGAGTTCTCATGCCAGTTGCCGAGAAAGAGGCAATTAAAAATTCAATGGTTGCCTTAAAATAGGATGCAATGCCTACCTCATCATTTGGGTTTGCTGAGTCGTATAGATACTTCATGCTTTGCTCCTGAAGCTTGTAGAGATTATCAAACGGGTCAAAAGACGAGGCTCGAGAAGTAGCAGGAGGAGCTCCCCACAGCCGGCGCCGGGCTGCTTCCACTGCTTGACGATCTCGCGGCAATTTAGCAATATTAAAGAGCTTCACAGCCACCTTGAGAGCCACCAAGTTCGACTTGGCGGTACCGTTGAAGAAATTCTCGAGCAAAATCTTCGATACAGGTTCCACGAGCCCGAGGGCACAACCAGCGTCGCCACATTGCTGAACGATGTGGTCTGAGAGAAGGTCGAACAGCGAGATCCAGTATTGAGATGGCAGGTTTGGATGGGACAAGAGGCCGCGTTCCAAAAGCGATACAACTTCCCGGTACTCAGGGCCGAGAAGTCTTTCACTGCTTGGAGGGCTCGAACTCGATACCATATTTTCCAATGTCACTCGCATGTTGTTTGCCATTAAAACCCACG
This sequence comes from Mariannaea elegans, assembly GCA_930272665.1. Taxonomy (NCBI): domain Eukaryota; kingdom Fungi; phylum Ascomycota; class Sordariomycetes; order Hypocreales; family Nectriaceae; genus Mariannaea; species Mariannaea elegans. Next base: position 376,212 of record CAKNEU010000029.1, read on the forward strand.
GACCGTAAGGATAAAGCGAATCCCGAGGCAATAATCGAAGCATTTCTCGAGTAAGTTCAATCCGAATCTTGTTGCCCTTGTCACTAAAGAAGGGCTCAAAGACCGACTGAAAGAACTCGCAAAGGGTTTCGTCGTCAGCCGCACCAGGTGGAATAGAACAAAGAGTCGAGAAGAGATGATAAATGGGCGCTTGAACAATTCCTCGAGAATTGTCAACTCGGTCGGGTCGATGAGATGGTGTTGCAGCTGGTTCGAACGTGTTATTGATCGACATGGATAACCTCTTCTCGGTGAAGGGAAGTAGTCCGAGGCTTTTGATGAGGATATGGAGGTAGTTTTTAATGCTAGGCAGGAATTTCGGGCTCAAAGATCCATCGCCCTCGAGAGATCCTTTGGACCACACCTTGCAAAGAAGGCCAAAGGTGCAGGCAAAAAAGTTGGCGGTATCATCAGAGACCTTGATATCCTTGGCCGAGGCAGCAGCAATAGACGCAGTTAAGGCTTGCCACAGTCTGTATGTCAAGCTCTCTTTGTTGGCCAAGTCGGTGAATTTCTTCTCAAGTATTGGTCCAACTAGTTTGAAGACCTTCTCACAGTTCCGTCGAGTCCACTTCGCATCGATGGAAGGCAGCTCTTCGGGCGGCATCAAGGGCATGTCTCTGACACGATCCTCCCTCCAACTTCGGGGCGTTGACACATCCAAAAGGCCGGCCAGGATGCGAGATGCCTGGACCAGAGAGTCGCTATGGGGTTCAGGTTTTCCATCAGGGTTGATGAGTTGAGCCATGACGGGGTGCAATGCTATATCCCAAAATGCATCGGTCAAGGCGCTGTCAGAGCCGGGTCGAAAGGCGTAATAATAGAGATTGCAGAGGCATCCGAAGACAATCCTCCTTAATTTCATTCCTTCTTCGGTGTTGACCTTCCGTCGAAGTTGGCTTAGAAGAGGCTGGATCATCAAGCTCAGGCCCTTGGGTACCACCTTGGCATCCATGAGAGAAAGGTGCACGTAACGATTCCAGGCATAGTTTGCTTCGTACTTTGTCTCCCAATCAGTCGTGTTGAACGCAGATTGTGCTAGTTTCAGCCAATTATTGAAGTATTGCCACCTATCAAGTGGACAACGTAGGAAGAGGGTGACAGCGCCCCAGATCTGTGGGACAGCCGAGGGGCATTGCTTGTCTTTGATCATATCCTCCAATTTCTTGATATAAAATTCGATGTAGGTCTGGTCGCCATCACCTGTTGCTTGAAAGATCTCGGTTGCCTTGCGCAGTATTTGCTTTTCATATCGCAGCGAGAAACCAGCGTCAGTGGCCAAACTTATAGCCTGGGCACGAATATCTCTGATCGTGCTTAACATATCAGTGAACATGTCTATCATCCAATCAGTATGAATAGCCATATGGTTTCGTGATCGTCCGATAAGTCGCTTGTAGATTTGAATGCGGCCCATGACAATACTTTTGCCTGTCAGTCGATCCTCGATCTTGTGCAGGGAATTCACCAGCCTGCCAACTCGATCCAAAGTCATGACCTTGGGGGAGAAGGACTGGAAGGCAACGACCTGCATCAAGTGACGAACGAGGTCCTTGGGAACAGACGCATCGTCAAAGGATCGCACGCAATGGTCAATCATGAAGACTCCAAAATCGGATGTGAGTGTGGAAGCAATAGCCTGAAAGTGTAGGAAAGTAGTGAGGAGGTTCAGAGCATGGTTGATGAGGGAGTTATCAGAAGTTCCGGTTTCAGTCTTTGCTTTAATGTCACGCTGGATAAATTGCATGAACAGGCTCATCTTGTCCTGCAAGGCGACCCGGTCCGGCAAATTGTTTGAGGCCTTGAGGGCACGAGCAAGCATCATGTAGGCATCGAGGCGTGAGTCCCGGTCGGAGCCGGCTAACTGCTTGATTGTTGAGTCCAACATCTCGGCAATGTTGGTTTGGTCTGACAGGCCATCGAGGCCACCATGTAAAGAGGAGGCGAGAGGATTTGGTGATGATGAAGGTTTAAGGATGCCCTTGATGGGCTTCGAGGCAGATCGGGAGGCGGAGAGGGGAGATGCCCTATACGGCTTGCTGACTTCAAGGTACTGCGGCGGATCTTTGTATTCGGTATGAGCTGACCACTCAACCTTTTTTCTCATTCGTTTGGAGGCTGAAAGGGAGTTGGTTGCCCCGTTCGACAAGGGAGAACTCGGGTTCGGAGGTGTGGAGAGTTGAAGTCGAGGATCAAAAGGGCTGCGGGCGGGAATGGGTCGACGAGAAAGTCGAGTATCTGATTGCGTATCTCGGGGAGGAGTCGGAGGCCTAGCTAGCAGTGACTCGAGAACAATATTGGAGGCCGTGGCTGAAGATGCCATGGCTGCTAGGCAGCGTTGGCGATCTAGACAGCAGTGAATTGGCCGGGAAACCGCTACAAAATCATGTATCGATCGGGAGGGAGAATTTTCGATAGTGGACTTGAAGTGCTAGTAAAACAAAGAAAACACCAAAGGGACAAAATTCAAGGTTTTGACCGCTACCCAGAACAAAAAGAGCGTTGAAGAGGTGCCGATACAAACTGTAGTGTCCAAGATGGGGGTGGAGGTCTCAAAGTCAAGACTCAAGCGGCCCAAGCTAAATTGGGCCCTGTACTGAAAAAAGTACGAGGTAACGGTCGTCCGAACACGACCCAGCCGCGATTTTTGGCTGCTAACGCGCCAAAGCGCGTGGAGTTGGTGGTCGGGGAGGCAAATCAATTAAACTGAAAAAGGGTCTGTGCGCAGGCGAAAGCCTCAAGCCTATTCTCCCCAGCCACATCGAATGATAGATGCTGGGGAAGTCATAGATTCTTGAAAAGTGCAAATCCCAGCCTTAGGTGTTCGCTGTAGAAAAAAATATGGATAAATGATGATGGCTATGATCAACTTGCTCGTAATTAGGCCATTCGAATATTCTAGCGCCCAATAAGTCTTGTGGAATAATGATTGCACTCGGTGTCATGGTCAAGATTGTGAACCCTTACACAATGGACACAACACGACGAACAAACAAAGCAAATGGATAACATCCCAAGTACCATCTCATCCATTCATCCAGATTCCCTAATAAATCCTCCGGACTATACTTCTTACTTTGTAAAGAGTATGAAAACTCGCATGCAGATGCCCAGAAGGAAATGCGACGTTATCGTGCCTGCGCCACAACTGATTTCTTTTGCTCAATGATCTTGCATCTGCAGCACATGGCCATCTTCACATAAATTAGAATAAAATCAAGAAAAATGAGTAAACTCTTATTAAATCTTATATATATATATAAACTTTCTATAATAACAAACCCCCACACCTTTTTATCTCCTTCTTTTTTCTTTTCCCCATACATATCTATACCCGCCTGTTAAATGAGCGCTTAGTGCTTGATAATGACCTGATAGTGCTAGGGAGCCGGGTCGCACTAGGTTTCTTTATTATTAGTCACCTGAAATTCAAACATCAGGAGAGACCAAACCGCAAGCAACCACCTGCTACCGGTACTCCAGGCCCAAAGGCTTCCAGCTTCACGCTACGTATCATCCCAACGTTCCTCTAGTATCAGCACCATTGTCGCCCGTTACCGAGCCACGGCTCCATCAATTTCGCTACTCATCAATATCTGTCTTTATTTGATCATTCTCAATCATGGCAGCCCTCGGCCTAGCCACTGGGCCTGGTGAGTCCATCTGTCCTTCGGCTAAATCGATACCATGACAACTAACTGCTATCTGTACAGCAAAGCTGAAGGCCGTGACCGACCTAGTCACCAAGTTGAGTGGAGATGATAACTCAGATTCAGCCCTTCTCCCCAAAGGCACGTATCTCCTCATGCCCCTCCAGCGCATTCTTTCCTAACAGCCATATACAGAACGTAATCTCTATTTAGAGGAACTCAAAATTTACTCACGAGCAGCTGAATATGCCGATCCTATTTACTCAGCCAAGGTAAATTCGCTATGGGCGCCTCCCCTTCATCAATAGGGCAGATCATCTTTCTTCTCGCGACTAAAGTCGGCTAACACTCGCCCAGGCCATCCATTCGCTCGCCCGCCATGCTTTCGACTACCCATGCTTCGAGACTAACCTTGGCGGTCTCCGAGTGCTAGCGAATGCCCTACTCCTAAGACCTGAGACGCGTCAAATGCTAATTGATATGGGCTTTACGGACAGGCTCTGCAGGGCCCTCCAAACTGAGAGTTGGGAGCAGGGATTCCTTCTCTCTCGCATATTGCTTCTTCTAACTTACGGCACTACCCTCGACATCAAGGCTCTTATAGACGAGCATGAACTTGCTGAGCGTCTGAGCGGCCAACTTGCCCGTCATGCAGGGCGATTGACTCAGAAGAACAAGAGCAAAGTGGATTCCATGCAAAACATGGCTCTCATCGAGACCGCAAGAGTTTTGTTCAACGTTACCCACTATGCCAAAGATCCGGAGCACGTCAAGGCTTTTGCTCCTGTAGTCCCTCATATTCTGACATTGCTGATGGATCAAGAGCTTGCCATGAGTCAAGCAACCAAACCCCTCGACGCTCCTGTTGGCCCTCTTATCAACGTCCTTCTAAATCTTGACCTCAAGGCAGAAATAAGCATGCTCGCACTTTACCCGAAGGATGACCCGACTTCGGTGGCATCAAAACTTAAAAATCTCTTGCTTCTATCTCTTGGAAGCTACCCGGACAATGAGCTTGATACGACGGTGCAGCCACTCGTCGGAGTCATCAGGATGGTCCATGCATATTCCCCAGATTCTATAAAAGATATCATTCGCGGTTGGCTTCTTCCCAGCGATGAGGACCGAAAAGAAGTATTGGGTCGGGGAACTACACTCTCGGCTAAGATTCTAAAAGCATCTGTAAATCCCATGGCCCCAGGCATGCGAACGGGCCTTTCTCAGCTTCTTTACGAATGCTCAGACCTAGACGCCTCCAAGTTCATTGAGAACGTTGGTTTTGGTATTGCTGTTGGGTATCTTGTCCAGAACAACATACCCATCCCTCCATCATACTCGGAGGAATTCGCCAAGACCCATGGCACGGGCGAGAAGAAAGCTATCAACCCCGTCACTGGTCAATTTATTGACTCAGAGAATCCCGTCGAAGTTCCGGATATGACCCAAGAGGAGAAGGAGAGGGAGGCGGAGAGACTCTTTGTCCTTTTTGAGAGGTAAGCTACCCCGAATTTGACAAGTAACAAGCTATGTCACTAACGAAATATCAGGTTGAAAAAGACTGGCGTTATGAACGTTCAGAATCCAGTGGAGATGGCTATTAATGAAGGCCGATTCAGGGAGCTCAGAGACGATGAGGTGGAGGAGCTTGACTAAACGAACACTCCAGCTGGTTAGAACATCCCATCTTTACAGTAAGCCGGCAAAGTCTGGGCGCAAAAGCATAATGTGAGCCTAGCGTAAACGGAGATTATTAGTTTCAAAAACATGAGCTCCGCGGTGGCGGAAGAGATTTAATCAATTCACATTATACGAATCAAAGATCACTGCCTATTGGTGTTTTATCCATGGGAATTGAGGTGAGTAGCTATTGGGTTTGCTGGCATAAAATAGAGCTCTGCAGCGCTTTTTGCAAAAAAATATGGACGCGATCGATTGAGGATCCTTTTCTCGTAGTTTCCAGAAATCTGACTCTTGTTAACGCTTCTATAAGTCTTGTTTCTGGCGATGGTGTGCATCAATGGTTGTTCGCAGCTGCCTTTAATGGCTACCCCTCATTGCCAGGTGCGTTTCCTCTGATTCACGCACATTATGAGCTTAAATTAAATTGCATCTCTATGAAAATAAGTTCTCCCTTGTTCTCCCTTCTTTTCATCCTCCTTCAACTCAAGAGAGTAGAGTTGAACCTAGTACTGATCAACATCACGTTGCAACAAATAAGCTGAGGGATTCTACGCTTCCAACTTCGGTCAAACGGCCTCTTCTTTTGATCGGTCGTTTCTAGGCAATCTCAACTTGTCTCACAGGGCCACAAGTCGAGAATGCCTCGACTCGAAGATTCGCCCAAGGGTGACACCGTCCCTCCTCAGTGCGAAGTGTCCGCTAAGAGAAAAGACGTCTTAGGGTGAGATACTTTCAGCCCCTCGATCATGTGTTCGAATCTAACAAAGTTTTCGACTATTCTCTAGTATCGAGAGTGACGATGATGACGGTGATGAACTTGTTCATGTGGCATCTAACATTATCGAGACGGATGATGACAAGATGGAGGTGAGAGAGGAGACAGTCAATGCGAGAACAGAAACGTCTATCGCGCTCCCTTTGAATGATAAGGAGGGTGTATCCTTTAAGCGCTCCCTTTCTTGCTTTCTCCCCGACGGTGAGCAAGTTGAAGATACGGCCCCAAAGTTTGATGCGCCACCTCCCAAGCGTCAACGTCGCTCGGACAGAACTTCCAGTATCACTCCACGACGGTCGTCTCGTATTTCCGTCAATATACCTTCCAAGCCAGAGCCCGTCACTAGCGCACCCACAAATAGAAGTCGCGGTTGTCCGCCCAAGAAGCGTGGCCCAGGCCGTCCAAACAAAAGGCGAGGCCCAGGTCGCCCATCCACGAAGCAAAGTCCAGGTCGTCCACCCACGAAGCGAGGTCCAGGTCGTCCACCCACGAAGCGAGGTCCAGGCCGTCCGCCCACGAAGGGAAGCCCAGGTCGTCCACCCACGAAGCGAGGTCCAGGTCGTCCACCCAAGACGAAGAATTCCAAGCCTTGCACTAAGCAGCAAGAGTGGGAGGTTGAGAAAATAGTCGACTACCGAATCGACGCTCTCACCCATGAGCATTTCTATCGAGTCAAGTGGAAGGGTTTCACAAATAATGACAATACGTGGGAACCGAAAAAGAACTTGGTTCACTGCAACAAGTCAATTCAGGATTTTGAGAAAGCGCTGAAGAAGAAGCATTGAGGATGCAGTAGTTCAAGACATGGTGTGCTGACGACATTAGCGGTACCCATGCAAGGGCAGAGAAACATGCATATTTAACATCAATTCATTATTATAATAACTTAATACTCCATCGTACAATGGCTCAACTGATCCCCACTATCACAACCCATTCTGGAACAGGGCTACCAATCCTACACCTGCACCAGCAAGAGGCAACAAGCTGCGACCGAAGTTCAAAGATGCCCACTTTCCGATCAATGCCTTGACCTCGTCAAAACTAGCAGCACTGGTTCCTTGGGCTGCGGCGTGAAGGAGCGCATTTGTGCCAGACATAAAGATTAACGTGTAAGGAATAATGGAGACAGTTAAGATAGCGCCGGCGACGAAACCCTTCCAATTACCGCCGTGTTTCTGTATGTCGTAGGCGGCGTAGAGATAGGCGGCTGCGGTGGTGACAGCGATCTTGGGCATAAGAGCGACACCACGGGCGAAGAATTCGGCCCAGACGGTGGCGGCGGCGGATGAAGGTGCAAGCAAGGCACCGGGTACCCCGATAATTGAGATACTAGCAATAGCGCCTGTGAATCATGTTAGGATTAGAGCTGCCTTGTGTATGAGAAAGGGGTTGGGTTCGCACCAGAAGACCACGCGGAACCAATAATGCCAGTGGCAATGGCAAGGAGAGTGGGAATTGTGGTTTGCATTTTGAATTGATTTGGTGGTATCAGGTTCTTCTTTTGAGATGAAAGGGATTATAGAGTGTCTTTTGAATTTCTACCACTCTTGATGATTGAATTGATTGAATTGAATCAAAATTATAATAACGTCCAATAGGCAAGGCATCGACTATATATGTTACCCTCTGGTCGACCATACAAATGCGGGGCTCAATGCGAACAATACCGGTACATGCCCCGGACTTCCAGTACTTCTCCGCCGAGCCCGGACTTTCACGGCCGCAAAAAGTCCGGCGCATGCATTTCATCCACGTCCAACACAGCCAACATCAGTAATTACAGTCCCCAAAATATCCTAGGTTGTATCAAACCAATATTCCGAACGTATCCGTTCATTTCTTCGCCTTGCTATTCTTTCCACCGATAAAGCCGTGCAGAGTAATCTTCTTGGTTGTGTCTCGCAAATCATCCTCTACCCACGCTGTGGTGAATTCAAACCCTCCTTTCTGCAGCACCTTGTGACTCGCAAGATTAGAGCTCTCCGTTGTTGCTGAAATAAATTCGTCCTTGATCTCTCCCTCTCCCCGAACAGTCTTCTTGTCAACTTTCAGCTCAATTTCCTCCCGCGGTAGCGCCCACCACGCCTCGAGAAAGGCCGACAAGAACTCGGTCGCGTAACCCTTACCCCAAGCGTCCGGGTGCAGCATGTATCCCAACTCCGGCCAACCCTGGCCGCCCTGTAAGGAACCATTGCCGCCAATGCCTATGACTTGGCCTGTTGATGCGAGGCAGATGGCCCAGTTGAACCGTTGAACATCCTTGGGAGGGAGTTGGAGCCCATAGTTGGCCTGACGGGTTTCGTCTAGGTCTTTGTCTGGACGACCTTGGACACTCCATTTCATGACTTCGGGACGTGCCCGGATACCATGTAAGCCTTTGAGGTCGTCATCATCATCTTTGAAGGGTCGCAAGATAAGGCGGTCTGTTATGATGACCCGTCGCTCGGCATTTGGAGGGAAAGGAAAGATGGGCCTAGTCGTCTTGACAGTGACCCATTCAATATATGAGGGTTCCATGATGGTAGGTGACTGAAGATCCAATGCCAAACACGTTTTCTGACACTAATAAAAGAAGAAAAAACTGTAGAAAGACTAGGCGATTACTTCAACAACTGCTTCAGAACGATGTAAGTATCTTTATAGAAAGCAAATTCTTTTTGAGACTCTCACAAAGTTCCACGCCTCGTTCCACTGTGAGTCAGAAAACTACACGCTAATCACTAGCGACCTTCCGTTTCAAGTTGCACGGCGCTACATTCCTAACAACTACATGAGTTCGAATACGACGTTCCTATTATTCCGACGATGATATAGGAAATACAACGAGCACATGATAAAATGTTGTGAGCCACCCAAGTTCGTGGCATTTCGTGAAATTATCAGGATGCCACCACCCATCTCACAATTGTATTAGCCTGGCAGGGCAAAAACCACGGGTGGGGTCGGCAGTTGGATGGCTGGATCACGCATCCTGGTCTACTGGTACTATAACGGGTGAGGTCGGGCTGCGGATTTTCCCACTTTCTCAACATCAACTTACTATCACGATGAACAAGAAATCATAGTTTCGATAATCCTATGCACATCTCACCCGACCTCTTTATTTCTTTTTCTATCAGTCCACCGGTCGAGTGACAATGAGCACGCAAGAAGGCCGTCCGGTCAGAGTCCTCAGCTGCTCTAGCTGTCGTCACCGGAAGATCAAATGCGATAAGACCCAGCCTGTCTGTATGCAATGCTCTCGCTTCGGCTTTGAATGCGTTTATCCTTCAAGGAAACCGACCCGGCGCGCTCCGCGACCGAGGCAGACGGAATTGCTAGACCGGATCAGCCGTCTCGAGAGTATCGTGGGCCAGGCTGACCCCGCGAAGCTACGTCAGCTGGAGGCAGAAATGAAGGCCAGCGGCCTTCCCACCGAAGGCCCATCTGAAAAGGTGTCAACAGGGCCGGAGACGAGAGATTCTCCTTCCCCCGTGGGGAGATATCTGAGCGGGGAGTTTTGGGGCCATTTATGTGCTGAAGTCGAGGGTATCAAACAAGCCCTGGATCAGCCATCCGATGATGACGATGACGAGGAGGGAAGCAGTCCTGAGTCTGTCGAAGCCGCAGGCTCAACAGTTTTTGGTGGTCCATCGGGCTTCCTCTTCGGAAATCCAGACTATCACGAAAGAGAGCCATTAGTTCACCCTTCCCCCGACATGATGGCCCGTCTCTGGGCCATTTACCTCCGCAACGTTGATCCTCTCATGAAAATCCTACATCGGCCTACGATTGCAAAGACATTGCAACAATATATTGACTCTTCTACACGTCAGCCCTTTGATCCGCCGACTAATGCTCTAGCCTTTGCCATCTACTTCTGTGCCGTTGCTAGTTTAACTCCCGATGATTGTTTAGAGAAAGTGGGCGAGAGTCACGAGATCGTGACAGAGAGATATCGCAATGGCATTGAGCGAGCTCTTGCCGAGGCGAATTATCTTAATAGCAACGACTTAGCAACCATTCAGGCTTTTGCTCTTTACACGGTGAGTATCTTGACCCTGGGCATGGTCGTTCACTTCTCACTCATATACACTCCATAGGCGATGCTCCGATGCTCCGCACATGACCGTTCGTCTTGGGCTTTAACAGCCCTACTAGTCCGTGTAGCCCAAGGCCAAGGTCTAAATCGTGATGGTGATGGCAAACATTATACACCCTACGTAGCCGAGATGCGTCGCCGTGTGTGGAACTTCATCATTGTGCTTGATGTCCGTGGCTCCGAAGACCGTGGCTCTGACGCTATTCTATCCAACTCTATATACAGCACCATCATGCCCACACCAATCGACGACGATGACTTCGGTCCCGACAGCATAGGTCCTCTCGTACCGAAGGAGTCTGGACCTGCTGACAATGTTATTCTCATGTGCACTGCTACATGTTCCACCATCTTCGGCCACATGGCCCATCCGTCAAACGTCAAAGAAGAACACTTTGTATATACAGAGGAGGAGCTAGTAACCCACATTCGAGAACTTGAGGACGGCTTCATCCATACAGCAGTACCAGAAAACCTCCCCTCCGTATACGCTTCAGAGATTGCCCGTGTGGTCATCCTCAAGCTGTGGCTCAACATCCAATACCCCTTCACTGGCAACGTTGCCCCGGTTCGTCCTCGAGTCTCCCGTGAGACTATGCTTCGCACCGCCCTGTCCGTCATGGAACTGCGTGATCGCATGACGCAAAATGAGTGGGCGCAACGGTTCGCGTGGTGGACCAACACTTACGTGCAGTGGCATCCTTTAGCAGTAGCATTGGCTGAGTTGTGCGTGCAGACGGAGGGCGAACTGGTTGATCGAGCTTGGAACGTTGTAGATCGCAACTTTCCTGCATCAAGGGACAACATTGCAGATTCGTCACGCGGCACATTATGGCGGCCGATCAAGAAACTACTCAAGAAGGCAAAGGCTGCGAGGGCAGAAGCGCTCATGAAGAAATTAAACATCAGCGAGCCTGGCCCTGCCGTATCAGCACCCCCGCCCATTACAACGACACCCCTTCCGGAGCCGACTCTGGAGCCCATGCAGACACAAGGACTCCAAGACTCATTGTGCTTCTTGCCAGATTCTTATGATTCGACGACGATGGATCCGTCAATCTTGTTCAACTATCCTCCAGAACTACTCATGATGGACATGGGGCCGGACGTAGGACAACAAGAAGGACCTATGGAGTGGACACTGTGGAGCGAGTTCTTAAACGACACACAACGGGATAATTCTCCAGGAAGCGGAGGGGCAGATTCAACTTGAGTTTCACGATTAAGGAAGGATTTGGTCCAACAACACCACTTTTTAGTTTTAGAATCCCAATCAATTGCATCACCCCGCACATCAATTCGACAATGCTCAGAATTTTGGTTCATTCGTTGCTCGTTTTATCGAGCAAATGCAGTTGATATTTCCATAATCCGTTGTAACACCCGCAGAGCCTGCCCATCCGTCCTCGAAACCGAAAACACTCTAAGCGAAAGTGGAAGGTCGCTTGGCGCTGAAGATCTTCTTGGCGCTCTCCTTGGGGACGCGGTGGGGGAGAGGGAAGCTCAGACCCTTCTGGGTGAGCTGGCGGATGTAGGGTCGCTTGACGTCCTCAGTCTTCTCGAGCTCAGCAACTCGGAGGACCTAAATATGGGTTAGTTTCCTGTTACTTCGTAGAATTTATGGACCAATACGCACGTGGATCGACCTGAAGCGAGCACGGTGGCGGGCAGCCATGTCGGAGTAGAGAGACTCGACAGCGTCGGTTCGGGAAAGCTCACGGTACTCCTTGTACATGTTGTGCGTGCCCGAGCGGGAGTCGTATCGGATCCAGATACCGAAGTTCTTGACCTTGAGGGGGTGCTTCTCGTGGATCTGGATTCAAGTCAGATGCATTCCCCACATCCTCAGGTAGATTTATTACTTACCACCTTGACGCTTACGATCTCACCGGTGGCCTTCTTGACCTTTCGGAGACCACGCAGGAAATACCAGTACCGGGACTTGGCAACCGTCTCGTTGGGAGCGAAGATGGTCATGCGGTACATGGCGGGAGTAGGGTTGGCCTCGGTGGGCAAGTGGCGGCCAATGACATCGTATTCCTGAAGACGACCTGGGAAGATAAGTCAGTATTATTATTCCGGTGGTCGAGATGTGTGTTCCAGTGCCGCGCGCCGATGGTGTGGGAGATGCAAGTCGACTCGTAGTCGAAATTAAAAATTATCGAGATTAGTTTGTCTCGTTGTCGAGGTGAGAATTGCCCTCGTCACACTCGGTATGCTTCCAGAAATTCAGAAATCAATAGCGATCGTAGCGTTCCCTGTCGCAGAAGCCAATCGTCCTTCAAACGCTGCTCCCTCCCGAAGAGTTCGAAGAATGTCGAAATTGTCGTGCGCATCGTTTTCACCACGGCGGGCGGCATCGTGGAATCGTCTGGAGAGAAACAGGAAATTGCTTACCCATCTGTAATGATTGTTAGTGATATCCCTTGTGTATCAAGTCTGCTGGCAACCTACGATGACGGTGGTCCAACTATCGCGAATGTTTGAAAATGGCCGAAGTTGCAGGAGTCGCACCGAGATTTTTTTTTGTGCGGAGGTGTGGGAGGGCTAAGAGATGTAGCTTTGCAGGGCTTGGGCCCCGATAGCGATTGGCCAGAGAAGATCCACCAAGAAAAATATCACGTGCGAGATCACTGGTAGCTCTTGCCAAGACTTTGATATCCACCGTCCAATCAGCGACGACAACGGGCCGTCTTCACATTGGGAAAGCAGGGAAGACAAAGACAACAACACTGCAAGAAAAAAACAACCGACAGGTCACTACTGAGCAATAATCATCATCACGAATACGAAATCAATTAAAATTTTGAATTATCATTTCGAAAGACGGGGCTTTCTCAGTTCCTTCACTGCTCATTTGTCGGCATCAACGATCTGTGGAAGGTCCTCTGAGCCTAACCATCCACAATAATGAACGAACTGTTTGATGACTTTGGGAAGGCCTACGCGAGTCAAAATGGATATCAGCTCGCGCAAACCCTTTCGCCTGTGCCTCTTGCAGGCCAACCTCATCACCTAAAGGCTGTTCGCCAGAGTACCAATTCCCACAGTGTCAAAAGCGACATCAAGCACTTCATCAAGACTAGCACATCACACCGCCGGAAAATGGACCACGACGAAGTAAATGGCTGGGTTGAGGTGTATACAGCATACTGGAATGCCATCGGTGAGATCCTGGCAGGAGAGAGTGGAAAGGTATGAGATCCGGTCTCTAATCTAAGATTTGCCGCGCTCATTGTATGGTAGGGTTCCTGGACAAAAGTCTACGACTCCTGGAAGGAGTTGACTTCCATGCTTATTCGTGGCTATAATTCCTTCGGTTTCAAGGCCTGGTCAATTCCTTCTCTCTACATGGTGGGGAAGTACCTCCGTCTATTTGCCATCAAGTCCGACGAGGAGCGCAATCGTACGGCGAATGATCCCTCCGTCGGATCTTCTTTGTTACAGGATGATTTCGATTCCGAGACAGACAAGCAAGGGCAGCTAAGAGACTGTGAACAGCACCTGAAACGTATTTTTACTCTTTGCCTGAACGATCGGTAATAACCACGTCTGTTGATCACTCCGGTAAACCCATCCAGCTAATTATTGAACACAGAGCACCACTCGAAGAGTCAAGGAAATGGGGCATTTACTTTGTCATCAACCTCCTTTTCAAGACATACTTCAAATTGAACTCAGCATCTCTCTCCCGAACAATACTCAAGACTCTTGCTGTGTACAAAGACAAGGGGGACATGCCGCCTCTAGAGATGTTTCCCAAGTCTCAGCGAGTGACATTCAAATACTACGAGGGAGTCTTATTCTTCTTGGAAGAGAATTACGTCGAGGTACGGAATTACTGTATTACATTGCATGTGCATCAATAGGACTGACGAATGACCTCAGGCAGAAGCACACCTTACCGAGGCCTGGGGACTTTGCCACAAAGATGCAAGGCGACAGGCCGAGTATGCATTCCTATAACTCATGCACGTTGATGCACTGCTGACGATGATAGACGTATCCTAACCTACCTCATCCCCTGCCGCCTGCTCACCAGTCACGTCCTCCCCACCAACGCCCTGCTAACAAACTACCCTCGCTTACAGGAGCTATTCCTCCCATTGGCCAAATGCATCAAGAGCGGCAACCTTCGTGCTTTCGATCTCGCTTTACAGAATGGCGAGGATGAGTTTGTCAAGCGACGCATCTACCTAACCCTCGAGCGGGGCCGAGATATCGCCTTGCGTAACCTGCTGCGTAAGGTCTTCATTGCGGGAGGCTTCGATGAATCCAAAGATAGCGATACCGCACCCGTGCGCCGCACCCGTGTTCCAGTTGCTGAATTCCACGCGGCCATTAGCATGGGAAGCGGTGGTGATTTGGTTGATCCAGACGAAGTCGAGTGCCTGCTGGCCAATATGATCTATAAGGTGAGTTGTACATGACGTTCGTTCCGTTAGGCGCCGGTTGCCTTCTGAAATCAGTCGAGTGACTTTGAATTTTTGTTCAATAAGGTAGAGAAATCGGAAACTCGCATCCAAGTGGCTGTCATTTGACTAAATACTCGTCACTCCATGACTGCCTTCTCGAGATGTCTGCCTGGGGCATTGACAATGATCTATATCCGGGGGGGGGGGGGGGGGGGGGGGGGGGGGGGGGGGGGGGGGGGGGGGGGGGGGGGGGGGGGGGGGGGGGGGGGGG